>JABUQX010085796.1:0-42500 GCA_015478945.1 Trachelipus rathkii
CTCAATAAGCCAATGTAGCCTCTTACTTTCTCTGGTTCTTTCATTCGTGATTGTGATGAATGATTTTTTCGAACACGCTCAGTGTAGGCGAATCGGGCCAGGAAACTGTAGCTGGAACTTCTGTTTGACGTTGAGCGTCACAACCCAGCGTGGCAGCGCTGATCGACGCCGCCATAGCCTGCGATTTATCGGCGAGCGCGCCGACCAGCGCACGCAGACTCGGACGCATTCCAGTGGTGGATGCATCGAAGTTCTTGACCATCATGGGGCGAAGCCAGGCCCATTGCCCCGGCGGGAAGCTTCAGCACCGACGAATCGTTTTCGTAAGGTGACACCTTTTGCCATTTGGCCTGATAAAGCCGAGCCTTGCCATCGAGATCGTTTGGTCTTGCCCTCATAACGCTCCGCCATTGGCTGTCGCTGACTTCATAGCCCAGGTCCTGCCATCCTTCCGCAGCGTTCTTGGCGCAGTCAATTTGCTGGGGGCCAGCGCCATCGGGGGATCGGTTCCAGATACTCGCGTTGCCATTGCCATCCGGCTCCATAGCCCATAGAGCAGGTTAAGCTGGTGGGGATGAACTTGCCGTATGCCCATGGACGCGGCCCAGGAGCCGGTCAGGCCTTTCGGCCGAAATAATCGCCGCACCGGTCGCTCGTCGGCGACGCGATGAGCACGGGCTTTCGCGGGAACCAGGGCGCGTTTTTTGTCGGCATAGGCCAAAGTGGCCGCGCGCGGGGAACATTGTGCAATCTGTCCGGCTTTCGAGCACCGCACCATAATTGCTTTCCATCGACCAATATTGCAGGGAGGATGATTATCTGTATCGACGCAAAAGCTTTCGATCGCATTCAGCGCTCGATTCCTAACGGCCGCAGCAAATGTCGCCGGCCAGATTCCCGCAGTATAGGGGTTGAGCGGCTATCGAGATAATCCCAACATTTGGTGCTTGAATTCGGGTGATAATTTGGCTTTTTCAAGCACTGTACGGATCGGTTCGTTACGCCCGTTGAAGGCGCAATAGGTCGAACGTTTGATGCCGCCTTGGGCGGCACAAATAAAAGGAGTTTTGATCCAGTTGACGCAAGTCCCGGTCGGTCATGGGCGGGTGGGCAAATAGCGCTGCGCTTACTGTGAGGGGTTAAAGATTGCACAATCAGTCTTGTGGTCATTCTGCATGGCTACACATCCGCTTTTGAAACTTTTCGGATACCGGCCGATGCCGGGGTAAACCGGAAAAATACAGGAATGTTGTCAACATTTTTACCTATGGAAAATGCTGCGGTCACTATTCCTTAAAAAAAATTGTCCGTTAAAAGCGAAGAGATATGAGCCGACGGATGCTCCGTCTCGGTTATGGAAAAAAAGTGAGTTCCTGCCAAACGTTAAAAAGCAGTTTTTCCGTCTTGCCGCTTGGCACGCGTGTTTACTTCCCGCAACAGCAAGTCGGTACGAAGGAGATGATGACGGTTGTCGCAAAGCGGTCTCCAATATGTCGTCGATGAAGCGATTGAAGCGGTATGCCACATTTCGTTTGTCCCCGGCCGCGGCAAGAGCGACTATGAAGACTATTTCGATATTCAATATGAGCTTGAAGCCACACTCAAGGCTCGCCAACAAAAAGGGCGAGGCTTTCCATTGCTCGACATGATGTTGCGCAAGGCGGGGGCTGCGAGTTTTACCGCCAGCAGGAACGGCTCGGATGGGGCATGCGGTGTGGTGCGCGCTGAAATCCGTCGCACGACCGTTTGCGGTGCTGTTGCCCGATAGTGATCCATAAGTCGGAAGTCGGTTGCCTCAAAGGCATGGTGATTCTACTCGATGGCGGCGGCAATGTGGTTGCGGTCTGAGGAATGCCCATGGCTTGTTCATCGTCCGAGCTCATCGCATCGGCGAGCGCATTGGGAGGCCACCGGATCACAGGATGGTAAGACGGCAACCCGGCACCCAGGTCGAACTATTTCATCAACGGCCGTACATTCTGCGCCGGGATTTTTCGAGATCCTGTGGAGACGCAGGGAAGGGTCCGGCAACGAACTCAGCTTTGACGATAGGATATGCTGCAAATTGTGAAAAGCAGGATTTTGTGCCTATCCTATAAGGGTGTCACTTATGATACGGGGGCCAGATGGATTTTATTCAATGGCCATGTCGCCTTCGGCTCTTTCGCGGGCCCGATTATAAGACCGGCGATCGAGGCTGATTTGAAAGCGTTCTGCTTGAGGCATTGAAATAACCGAGCGAGTAGACAATGAAAGCTCGTCGGAATGCTTTCGGCGGGTTTTCGTATGAAGCAGCCGGTGGCCTCTGCCTGGTCAAATCCATGATCTCCCCAAAAGAAGCATGAGCTATGACGAGAGGTTAATAACATCTGAAGGATGTGCTCGCTATACGGCTTTAACAATCGGAGTTGTGAGCGCTTCTCTACCGCTGGTATGTAGCTGGGCAGGGATGGGGGACTTATGGACAGGGGACGGGAGCGGTGGAAACCGGTTCCGTGCTATTGCCAGCTGTGCCCGATATCAGGGGTGGTGTTAATTGGTCTCAGCATATTGCGTTTGCCATATGGTTTTCTGGAGGAATTAACGATTTTATTTGTGCGTTGCAGTATGGATAATTTGTTTCCTTGGTTGAAAAAGTTTGCAGCAAATTGATAGACTCAATATAAATGAATGACAATCGCAGCCAAAGAATTGGCGGCTGAAAAAAACAGGGAGGGTGCGTGGATCGTCACGCAAGCTCCAGTTTTTTTTTTTTCCCCCAGCCCCCCCCCCCCCCCCCGCAACACTTCTTTTGGCGGCCTAAAGCTTGCACGTGTGCTCCGTACAACAGCGAATGCGATAGTCTTCTCGTCATTCTTGAAAACGGTCACTGGAACCCAATCGACACGGGTGAGGTCATCGAATAAGTCTGTCGTTGACATTTGGCGGTATGTCCCAGTCGAATTGTTGTACCCCAGAGATGGGAGCATTGCAAAATTCATCGGCGGCTAAATCATCCGTTTATGGCAACGGATGGTCGCCGCTTCAGTCGTTAGCCGATGTAATGCGGCGATCGTACACTTGGATGGCAGCACAACCCGTGCGCTGCTTGAGGCGTGATCCAAAATGTATCAGGCGCGAAAAGGTGAGTTTTTTCGCGTCAAACTGGGTAAGTCAAAAGATTAAACGCATCGCGATTTCTAAGTTCGCGAGCGTTTTAAGTAATGTTGCACCGCAATCCATTTTTCTGTCATATGTGATAAGACTATGCCTGCCGTCTCATGGATCCGGCAGATGGCGACGTTATGTATTCAATAGATCAGACGGATTTGGTGGGAAATGCTGACGACAAGGGAAAAATATGGCTGAAGCAGCTGAATTGCTACGAATCTTCAAACCGGCGAAGACTGTGTTGCAGCGCTGAAATTGCTGCCTGGCCAAAAATGATTCCGAAAAAAATATTCTTCGATACCGATTCTGCTCGAGATTTCGCAATGCGTGGTTATTGTCCGTTCGAGAGAAGTGGACTCATGCGACAGGTGGGTGTATTGCGCTGTCACGATCTGCGAGGAAGATCAATATCGGTCCTATCATCGATCGCGCGTTATCGTGGGCCGGCTTGCGCATTCCGTTCGCCCGCACACGTGGTGGTTGTTGCGGTCCTGGGTGTTGTGGTTAGAAAAGGTCTGTAGCTCTTAGAGGTGTGTTGTGAGATGACTTGTACAGTCGCTCTCTAGTAAGTGGGACTGTGCTAGCTTACGGTCCGCTCGAGTGTACCGAGTGTCGCGAGTGGTGCGGGCGTTCGGGATACTCGGACAATATGACCCTTGCCTGGGAGCCGCGCTTGCTCTCCCAAAGATTCCAGCATGAGAGGTCGGAAGGTATGGCGTGCCTGACGCACTGACGAGACGGAAGTAATATACGTAACTTTTGGTGCGCGTTGATCGTCTTCACAGATTCCGACGTAATCGGATTACAGCGCTCATCTCCTGACCAGCGGCGTGTGAGGCTGCTATTCTATATTGTCTATTGAGCTTGCAATAGATTTTTATTAGGCTGATGAGAAATGATCATACTCGTTGGAGGATCTGCCCAGTATGAATCATAGAATGTTTTCTTTCCTGTATCGGTGAATGGGCGGCTCGGGTTGTTTTTTCGCCTTAAGGAGGGCCTGGATGCGTTTGTGGTGCCAGGTCCGGGTAGCCGGCTTAGGGTGAGGCCTGTCGATGAAACTGGCGCGCGGATGTAAGGCAATCAGCTGAGGGTGATGCTACTCGGTCAAGTGAGACCAGGGACACACAAACAGTCCTGTAGTATGAAACTTTTCGACTTACAGGTTCATTTTGAGTTTCGTTCGCCGTTGGCATCCGGCCAGTGCAGCGGTTTTCTTGGGTGACGATTGTGTGTCGTATCGGATCGGATTACCTTTGATCTGCTATGGAGCCTGAACTGTTGCCAGGAAAGGCGCCAATTCACTTCCCCATGATCTGAGGTGTCGTATTCATTGAGAGTGCAGCGAAACAGTTTCCTATGTTAGTGATATAGCCGCAGCTGTTCTTAGGACTGCGTGGGGTTTGAGGGAGGCCGAGTGACAGGAGGTTCGCGCGTCGATAGCAAGGAGGCCGACATGACTGCTTTGAATTCCTGCTGCATTTTTCTATCCGGGAATATGACTTTTTCTGGGTGTGCTATCGCTGCCTTTTCGTTCGGCACCTTGCCGTCGCGCCCGCAGGAAGTTCGCCTTTGTTGTCTCTCCCTGTACGCTGTTGAGTGTGGCGCCGAAAAAAGATACTGATCGAGTAGCATTCGCAGGGATGGATTGGCACGATATTAAGATCAGCGGCGGGCGTATGACTGCTATTGGCGATTCACGTCTGCTTCACAATGTGTAAATAACATCGTGTTGAGGCGCGTTTTAACGTCGTTCACATGCCGGTTGGGAAATAGCGCAGATAGATTTTCGTTGAGGCGGCCCGTTTCGGCCAGGGCGATCAGCGGGCTGTTGATCGCTTTCGTTGATCTTGCGGTGTGTCCTTGCGCTCACCACTCGCAGCACCGCGCGAGGAAATAGGTCGAAATAGTCGGGCCGCCAAGATAGGGCAGCAAGTCGCAGCATTTCGATTGTGCAGAAGGCTGCAGTTGCATTCGGTACCCCGAATGCACGATTTGATCTCGCCCTTCCTTCAGGGCGTTGAGATAATTCTGAAGGGTTCGAGGTTTTGGGTTGATGCAGGAAAATAGGCGCGAAGCCTCGTTCATGCGCCGTTGCCTTGGCGACGCACGTCGTCCGCTTGCGGAATCGGCTGGTGATTTGCATGTCACAGCACTGCTTCTTTGCAGACATAAGCGGGCAGGCAGCTGCATGAAAGACAGCGATTGTCGTAGTCCTTGCGCAATTTCATGTGCGTGATCCCCTCCCATGCAGATGACTTCTCTTTCTCCTTGCTGTCTTGAGCTTCATTTGCAGATTTGGATAATAGGGTCATCAGGTTCGCATCTGGCACGTTCGAGATTTTCAGCTCTGTCTATTGACTTCACTGCCCTCGCTGACCGGACGCCGGCGAGCTTGCCGGATTGATCGTGGGAGGGTATGCCGGTGCAATCGGTTTGTCGGCCTCAATAGTTCGGATGCGTGATCCGATGCTTCGATCTCTTTTTTTTTTTTTTGTTGCTGGGGTGTTTGTTTGGGATATAGACGCCTCACAAGATCTGAACATCAGCGGCCATGCGAGTGTAGGTGTGTGGTTTCTCAGGCTGGATCAGCAGCGGGATGTGGCTGCTCTGGCAACCATGGCGAAGGTGATGTATATGAAATGGTCTATTCTAAAGGAAAAGAATTACCAACGTGGACACAACCCCAGGCTTTATGCTTTGTTACTCGGCTGGTTTGTCTTGAACTCAGTTTCATTTTCCGTGCTCTGTTTGGGGTCTGAGTATTTATTTGATGCCATGGTCGTGGGGATGGTTCAAGATCTTGGTTCTAAAGGGCATTCTCCGTTCGTTCTTCTGCGTTTTAGCGGCTGGGATTTGGAGGCCTGCCATCGTGAGCCGAATCTACTGGGTAGGAAATGATTGACAATGACATCGAGCTATGACACAGGGCTGGTGTGGCACTTTGGTGGCTCAAACGTCATGGGCTTTGGATCTAAGGGCTCTTTGCTCTCGGCGTTGTCTTTTCGCGCTTAATTCAGGCCGGCGGAGAAGTATTGGCTACGACGCGATAGGCAAGGTAGTTGATGCTTCTTCGCGAATGGTGGCCCATGCTTAAACACTTCATAACGACCATATGGTTTACTGCGTGTCGGAGCTCTGAGCGCGTTCTCACCTTGGGCCTCCCTTCGATGACTCAGCCCTTGTTTTGCGAGCCTTGCGACCCGCGCTTATTTCGGTGGGTGGAATTGGCTCGGATATTTCTGTATCAGCCAGAGGGTTTTCGTTTTCCAGGCGGGGGTCGAGTTCTATGCACCACGATCATGATTTTATTCCGATGTAATCCTGTGTCCTTATTCGCGCGTTTCTGGGACGGGATGCAGTCGTGCCATCGGCACGTGAACATACAGTCTTCATGCGCGGGTGAGTTCTGGCCGCGTGTGCATCGCGGGGCACTTGCCGGACTCAGGCCGCGTATCGTCGTGACGGACGCCTGCGCGATGAAGGCTGCGGTTGGCAGGCCGGCGCTCAGGTCGGTGCACTCGTGGCAGGGCAACGGATCTTTTGTTTGAGACATGTCCTGAAGTCAGTGCCCGGTGTGTCTGGGCAGCCAGGGTTTTCACTTGTCGTGTCTGTATTTTGGTCATTTGTTCTTTGTTGGGGCTTTCTGCTTGGCGTCTTTTACGTCCGGAGCCTTGGTGTTCGCGCAGTGTTTATTGCTGTCGGCTTCTTTTTTCTATTTCAGCGGGGTTTCTTGCAGAGTGCTCTGTGCACGCGCGTAATTGCTTGCATGATAAGCAGCGTCTAAGCCTTTGCTTCGTATTGTTCATACCCGTTGGTTCCTGGCATTAGTTGTCCGTTGTACTTATCACTTTGTCATGCTTGGTACGGCGCTTGTCTACTCTGACGTATAAAGCGGTTGTGCGGGTCATACTGATCTTTGATCCTGCGGGAAAATTGGAACTGGCCTGTCGGCATCGCGGCTTCGATTATTCATAGTTCCACTTGATTCTGGCCGAGTGCCGGACGCTCAAATGGAAAACGTTATGCGGCGCATGAAGGCGAAAACCACCGGCGGTTCCGCAAGTAGTGCGATCGTTCGTCGGTATGCGGATTGTCCTCCGGTTACGCGGTCCTCTAGAGATCCGCTAAATGGTCGTTGACATTACGGCTCGTTGGTCCGGCGCACGCGTAGTAATAATCTTGCGTTCCTCGCATTTTACGAATGCTGAAGACGCGGGCTCTTTGTCCATTTTTCCGACAATGTGCTGCGTAAACGCTCCTTATCTAGAAATTTCGGTGATGGGTGCGGCAACATAGCTCGGTCCCTAGCTGGGCAAGCTGCAGTTCTTTGGTGTTTGTGGGTTTAGGTGTCGAATGGAAGGAGGTTATTTAGCTGTTTATTCTCGCTGTTTCTTTGATTCTTGCCTTCTTCGCAATTTGCCGGATTGTATCCGGTTCACGGTGCCTTTTTTACTTCTGATTGTTTGCCAATACTTGCCCGTATATTCCCGTGACGCAGATGGCCGCTCAGCGTCCTATAGGTCATTTTTCCGATCGGTGTACTTACGGGATGTCGTGCGGCTGGGATCCGTCAATGTGAGGAAAGATGCCACTTCGGTCTGTCGGCTCCATTCGTTCTGGGATATCGTTTGCCGAGATGATTCACACGCGTCCGAACCGCTAGCGGAATGAATGCTCTGCTAATACAGTCGAAAGTTGGTTCTTGGCCTAGATACAGCGCTGGCTGAAGGATGGTTGCCTGGTTAAATGCAGACCTGGCTTGGTGTATTATGATTTCGTGATCCGGTCTGGCCCTTTGACAGCGGAGCATGGGCGACGTCGTGGTCACGGTTCTTTTCTTCACCTCTTTTGATCGCGGTATTGCCTTTCTTATCGGCGCACTGGCCATTCCGCTCATTGCTGGTCTTCGTAGCCATGACGTACTGGCATACTAGGCATTTGATCATGGCCTCGTCTGCCCGCTATCCATATGCAGTGCTGGTGGTAGGATATATCTCAACACCTTCATGTCATGCATAACTTTCCTAATTGTATCGGGTCGTTAACGGCCGCATATGATCACAAGCGAATCGGTAGGAAAGTCGGGCGTGGAAGTGTGATGTTTTGTTTGCATACTCTTACATTGGCTGATGATTTCCAGAAGCCGCCTGGACCGGCGACCTGCATTTCGAGATCACCACCAATCCTTTGTTTTCCTAGGAAGACAAGACGCGCTGCATCTTGCTCGTGTGTTCTGTCGCTGCACCCGCAGGGTGTATATTGAATTTGTGACGGATAAGTACGTCCTGGGTTACGGGTCAGTTGGCGTGATTTCAACCAGTAAGAGGGATGTGGCGGTTCGCGGGCTGATTTATGTCTGCCGGTCACGTCGGCGGGTCGGCGCACAATCGGTCGGACGTTGTCAGAGAATCAATACATTGTACCCGCGCCAGAACACGAGGCCGGGTCCGATTGATGACCAGCTCGATTCGGGATGCACCATTTCAGCACTCCGGCTGACTTAACGTCGTCCGCATTGTGTAGCCGCGCTTAAGAAGCCTGCGCGGCTCATGATGTCTCGTAGGGTGACACTTGCTCGGCCCCGATGTTCTGGTTGGTCTGCGGCTGCTAATTATCTAGTATTGTCTGCCGGAAAAGAAGAGCGGGGCCCGGTCGGCGCCTGACAGTATTAATTCGTCATTTCTGCCGGGGAGGTCGAGAACATCCCTCTGACGCCACTCCAGAAATGATGGCTGATTGGTCGATGCGGCAAACACACGACAAGGGAGCCGTCGCGGAGTTTATAACACTGAACAATCGCTAGCCGCCAGGCGAGTCGCGCATGATTCGCTGCTGGGGGATGGCACCACTTATCTTCGGTGACGGCCTGTCTGTTCTTTCATGGCAATGCGTACTGTTCATCTATCTCTGCGCGGAGGTGCTGTGCACTCTCAACCAACAACATATGGATATGATGCCGCAGTAGACCTCTCTTCGGCGGGCAACGCAATCTCAGCGCGTATGTCTACGTACAACGCCTGCAGCATCCGGGCATGGGCTATGACGCGTGTGGCCCTGGGAATCGTTTCCATAGATAGTGTTCAGCCGTCGGGCGGCCATTCGTAACCGTACGCCCGTCGTGCGCACAGTACGACCTATAGCCCCGAAAATGATCCATGGGATAATCCCAATGCCAGACATCCTTTTAACGCACCGTGATGCAGCGATTACCCAGGCTGACTGCGCGGCGTGTTGAGCTGCGCTCAGTCACATGACAAATCGTAGATCGGCCATGAGCCATATAGTCCTTCATCAGCTTGGGTTTCGCGGTTGGGCGGGAAGGCGCCGAGCCGAACTAATTTATCAAGCTAAATTATCGCGCCGAATTGATCGCTAAGGGGTTTGAGTTCACCGCTCGCGCTGACCCATTTCGTTAAAGGCCAGGCGAGCCTTGTGGCGGTCGCCAAGCCCACCAGAAGATGCGCGCCGGCAGGCCTTGAAGGGAATGCGTTCGCGGGCCATGTGAGCAGCGATGCAGTGCTGATTGTTCCGCAGATAATTCCCTTACTCTTGGCGCTCTGAGTAATATTCCCCTCAGGATCACTGAAAAGGGCTCCGGCCTTACGCGGAAACGCCGAACCCCGGCAGAACAGCGGTCTTAATATATCGGCCCGAGCAACGAAGCCGGGATATGGTTGAAGGTCGAGTTCTTTTCATAGCCCATTCTTCCTGGCAAACCTAGTGCGAATATTTATGTCTGCCGTAATCTAGCGCTCTGGTAGCGGCATCCAAAAGGCGACCATCGCCACGCCCCGGGCCATGGATTGCCGCCGTCCCCATGGAGCCTGGCCAGCTCATCAGATTTTTGTTGGTCTCGCATTTTCGTTACGGTTTCCGTCCTGGGCTTCCTCGACGTCTCCGGCCCTTCTCGTCAGCTACGCTCAGTCCGCGCATCGTTGTCGTCCGATGCTCTGGTCGGTGACTGATATCGGTGGCCGAGACCGCCCGCACTGCCTGCGCGGAACAATTCGGGGAAGATTTGAGCGACGTCACATTTGCCCGGTACGCAGAGACGACAGATCCTCCGCCTCGCCGGCGACGGGGTCCAGGTTGTCGTATCATTTGCCATTATAGCGTCATCAGCGTGTGGCTTTTTTCATCGAAATAAATAACGAAGGGTGCGGATGGCGAAAATCTCCGTATGCGGGTTTCGTTCGCATTCGATCGCAAGCAAAGGAGGCAGCAGGCCTCGGCGCTGATCTGGCGGGCCGAAGCGCTGGCGCCGACCTCTAATACTATGCCACCGAGACGACAAGTCAGAAATCATTTATGACCGTTGAGATCGCCATCAAAAGCTGGCGCGGGGCTTCGCTACGAAGGTTACCATGAGGCTGGCCTGCTAGTATGCCTGCGTGCCGCCTCATAAGATGCAAGGTTCCCGATGCCGCCGTCATCTGGCATATACCTCTGCTAGGCCTTTTTATTCCAGCTTCGTTGAAATACGGTCCAGGTCGCCAATGCGGTCAACCAGATTGAATTGGCATCAGCACGCGCCGCGCATCCTCTGTGGGGCGGAAGACTGAACAACGGCTTCGGAGGTGGAGCCAACAGTCGTATGTCGTCTCGTGTAGAAGGGTTGTCAGCGAGACGGCAATGCAGGGTGAAAGATCGTCTCGAGTTCGAGCTGGTGCAACGGCCGTGTCCGTCATAGACGACCAGGTTTCGTCGCGCGTTCGGCGACCCGGGGTCGGAGATTGTTAATCATACTTCAGTCAACTTCTCAGCGCGCTTCGGTCATCCAGCTCTTTGGCGTGAGGTTGGTGCCGCGCGCTTGCACGGACATGCGATATTGTGGCGCGGATCGGTCATGGTTGTTTGGCACTCCTGAAACGACGAAATTCTAATAATCTGCTGCTAGCATTACCCTCACACTCGGCCAAAGGGGTTTCGCTTTTAAAACGCTTCACACCGGTCGCGGTATGGCTCTCCCAAAGGGAGGAGAGGGGATAGATTAAGTCAACGCGGAGGCATTAGCGATGCGCTCTTGGGGTCACTTGGCTGAGGGTTAATGCGGCGGTCTGTACGGAGCGGATAAGATGCTTCTGCGAACAGACAGACATCTAACTCAGATTCAGGCAAATACCTCAGCAGAGACCGGCATTCAGGGCGTACAGGACTGACCAGAACATTAGTCTCGGACTGCCCGAACTAGGAAATGCCCTGCCATTATTACGTTCGATCGGGGTTGAGTTGTGCAACGACGGGTGCGGAGGCGCTCAATCGGCAATGTTGTTCTATATTCTCGATGCGGGGTGGTAGCGTGTGCACGAGAAGAGAGATGCCCTTGGCTGCCGTAACAGATCTGCTTGACTGCCTCGTCATGACAATGAACAGTTTTCGGTTCTATTGTGCGCCAACGCGGCGTGGCACCATGGCAGGCCATCGACACGTGATCCTCTGCTTGTGTCGGAGGTCGGGGTCGAGCATTCCATTGTCGAGGCGGGAAGTAGCGAATGCTGCTTTTGTTTTTTCGCTCATCAGCGCAGCACGAAGGGATGAAATTCTGCAATCATTCAAGTCTCCGGAATTCAGCCTTGGCTTTGTGGACAGCGAAGAGGCCTGGTCAGGTCGGTAGGACAGGGCGGGATAGACAAGCAGCGCGATGCCTCCCGGCGCTGCGAATCCCTCAGCGTCCGGATTTCCTAGACGGTCCGATGGCGATGCTGGATCTGTTGTGTTGGGGCGAAGGCCCGGGGCTCCGGACGGAAATTACCGCCGAGTACATCACGTAATCAGTCGACAGTCAAGCGGTTGTCCGATCAAGGCAATTGGCTTACCTGATTTCCAATGTGGCGGCGACCATAAGACAAAGATCGAGGACAGGCGCATCTAGACTGCGCCGCTGCCAGCGAGGAATAGGGGTCCTGTTCATTCTCCAAGGTCTCCTTCGCCTTACGAGTATGCTGCGGCGATATAACCGGATATCGTCAAGCAGGGCGCGCAGGCGGCGCGGTGTGATGCTGGCCTTGGGCCACCGCAACTATATTGTATTGTGGGAATGAAGCGGGGCCGACGAGCCCATGGCGGCGTCGCTGGACATGGCCCGGTGATCAAAGCGGCATTGCGCGCACGATGGGCGCGAAACAGACGGCAAGCGCCAGTTGCTTTGGCGCGCTTTACGAGGGACGGACGTAGGTCCGAGCGGGTTGAAGAAGAATGCCGGGACCTCGTAAAATTGGGTACGCGTGGAATGGGTGTAATTCATATAAAATACAATTTATATACTGATAATTCTTCTTTATAATAGGGTTGGAGTGACTTGGATGTTGAAAATTTCCTTATTCGGAGTGAGTGGATTATTCATATTTAATGAATGCTCAGCATAAATAAATGGTTTATTGTCCAGTATCAGTGGTATTTTTGGTTATAAGGTACTGTGTTTTAAAGCGTTTCCGAGGCAGACTGGATAGATTGTCCAGGACTCAAGAGTTAGTTTTTATCTCAATCTGTTCCGCAATTTATTTTAACATAGCTGCGTTTGGATAACTTCCGTCTTCAAGATGTCGGTACGTGTGTACAAACATGGAAAACTTATAAGGGAATCCCCTGGCCGCTATTTCTATTCTGCGATGATCATTATGACTTCTATGGCTGCACTGTTGAGACACGGTTCTAAATTGGCATCTGCTGTGGGGGAACGCGATAGGGCATCCGCTACTACGTTTTGTGTTCCAGAGATATGTTCGGTGAAAAATCGGTATTCCATTATTCCATAGGGATGCAGTCTTCTATAAGCATGTTTTGGGTTGAGAGTGATGTGGTCATGGCATTAAATTTCCACTGGAGAAATGGTCTTTAAGGATTCACGCATCACTCAAGATCATATTTGGTTTGAGTCATTTGATCTTGGATAATGCAATAGGCTCGTATTGATTGGACCAAATGACCGCAAAACTCTGGAAGGTTATGTCTATGGTGTTTACGGAGGTTCGTATAATTTTTTATTTTTTAAGGTTGCCCCAGGAACTTGTCGAGTTATCGTCTGGCACGTACAGGTTTGCTTTGGAATTGGTATGATAATATTCAGGATGCAGAGGTTTTTACAGTGGAGGTGGAATCAAAGCTCTTAGTTTTCTGCGAGTGGAATATAACCTCTATGAGACCTTCGGTGACCAGAAATCACTTCGGTCAACAAGTATGAGTTATTTTTGGGTTTAGCTATTGTTGGTTTCCAAGAAAAAGACTGGGGTCATGTTTTAGGGATCTTGGAGTTTACTTAGATGATGATGTCATCGAGGTACATTACGTTTTGCAGCGTAACCGCCAGCGGGGCATCATGCTGTCGGTGAAAGGTGGCTGGCCGTTCTTTCCATAGGGATCTTTAAGATATTGTTTGGGCAAGGGCGTTCTTCACAATGTGGTCTGCGTACTATTGCAGTGAATGAAAGTATGCGCTTTGTGGAGGAAACGACAGTTTTTTGGTTAAGAATTTATATATCAATAACGGACGAGTTCATCAGGTTTCTTAGGAAGGATGAGCGGTGTGCCTTGGGGTGTTAGTAATTTGCCTGAGTTATATGGGCAAGTTTGAGAGACGCAACCTGGGGAGTGTATGGGAATCTCATTTGATAGGTGAGTTATGTTGGTGGATTCTCGTGGTACCGAAATAAGAAGGTTTAATGATTTCATAGGGTTAGTTTTTTTTTGGGTTTACACGAGCATATTTGAAAACAAACGACTCTTTCAACGTTTGTTAGTTGTTCCGGCGAATTCTCCAGGGGAAAAGGATTATGAGTAAATGGTTTATGGGGGACAATCCTTTCACTAGGGAAGTTTTTTTCCCAAAGGTATTCTTTCTGAAAAGACTTGTTTTGTAGGAAGGATCCACAGCGATCTGGTCTGTGGAGTTAATATTCCACTCCAGATGCGGGATATGTATTCATGTTGTTCTCAACTTGAAAACCGCCAGTCCGAAGAGACCTTTGATAGAGTTAAACCTTTTACCGATTTTTGGGGGCTGAAAGGCGGAAAACGCGAAAATGCGGAGATAAATGAATCAATACATGTGCAGCTACCCGTTATAGACCGGGAGAGAGGTAAGATCTTCTGCTGATTTGGTTCAACATTATATGTTTTGTAGGTTCCCTCCACCCCGACCCTCTATAGTACAGTTGTCTTGTGGTAGTCTGGAGAAAGGTTTTTTCTTTAAGGCTTACGGTTTCCATCTAGGGGAGCAGTGCATCATTGTTGCCGGGTATATCAGGCGATATACGGATGGTTACATAGTCAGGTCAGGAGAAATCAAAAGGGGTTCCAGCGTAACTGTCGGGACGGGTTTTAACACATGGTCTTGGACCAATCACTTACAATGTCGTGATGAGTGAAGGTTAGATCCCATGATATTCATCTCCTTGAGGCAAGCGCATAATCAGACTGCATGGCTGCATTGTCCACATACATCGTATGACCCGAACTCTGGGGGCGAATGAAATCTGAATGATTTTGATCTTAGAGGGGGTTTAATTTTTCACATTGGCTTTAAACTGTATCGGGCTTGACGGTTCACTGGCGTAGATATTGTTGTAGGCTATTCGGCTTACATAGTCAGGGGCAGGGAATTTTAAGGGTACCTGAGTTACTACACGATACTGTCGACGGGTTTTACAGGCTTTTGCAATCACTTACCAATGTCGATGATGGTGGAGCGTGTACTTTATTATCATCTTTATGATTATAGTATCAGACTAACTCCGCGCTGCATTTGTCCACTATGGACACCGTAGGAGAGTGGTCCGGAACTCTGAGGGGGACTGGAATGATCTGCATATGATTAATAGGATCTGTAAGAGGGTATTTCACATTGGCTTTAACTGTACGGGCTCGACAGTCCAACTGCGTAGATAACTGTGGAGGTATCTCATTAGGCACAGATGGATCAGAGGATTCAATTTTTTTTGTCTAACACCTTGCCCACCCGTTTGTCATCGGTGTGTGAGTCACTCACAATGTCTTTCTCCACCAGGGGACTCAGCACTGGGGAGACAGGTAATTTAAAGGTGGTGTCCGTGCTTCTTCGACTCCCCACACTGGCTCAAATGGCCTGCAACAGTACTTTGCGGATACGGCAACAGACCTGCGTCGGACGCTGGTGCGGTGATTAGATTGCGCTCGTTGGGCTGGCTGAGTTCTTGGTTCTTCTGCATCTAACTCCGAGATTTTATTTCAAGGAATATTTATTATTCTTAGTTTCTCGAGGGCTGAAGGTTAAGTTTCCTTATTACGAGTTCGCTTAGGACACTGAATGCCTGGGTAAGGACTACAGCAAAAGGGACAAGTAATGCCACGTCTATTAGAGGGAGATGATGGTGGTGATCTAAAAGAGCGACACTCCGCCCTGATATGACCTGACTTCTTATAATAACTCCAAATACTTAAAGTATTAATTTGTAGCAGTCTTTTATCAAGTGACCAGTTTTTTCACAATAGTCACAAATAAGTGTTGTCGATCTACTGTCTCAGCTACGATTTCTTTCCGAATTTTGACTTCGAAAATCGGAAGGTTTAGCAGGTGCAGCACTATGACGGCTATTATTTGGTTTCTGTTGGGTCGGTTGTTGATTTGCTTTAGTTTTGGATTACTGTTTTCTCTATTTCTTCAAGTATCCATCCACTTTGGTATACTTATGTGTTGATTGGATCACGAATCACACACTCATTGAGATCTTCAACATGTCGTTCCTTACTTCGGGGTCGAGATGTTAGTTTTTCTACAACTTCCTCTGTGGTGGTTTGGGCAATGGAATTCGGAAATTCTTTATTTTCAGTTTCCAACGAATCAGCAAAGTTGACGATTTTTTCCCAATGTGTTTGACTAATTCTGTCTAATTCCTGCATCTTGATGTTTTTTCTATATAGGGTGGTAAGCTGCACAAAAAGGCTGTGCACAGAGAGTCATGCTTTCGCATGTCTATCCCGCGATATGACGTCTAGCGAGGCGTTCGAGATGTAATGCGTACATCTGAATTGGCTCGCCTGGTACTCTATGAGCAGCATGATAAGCCTGCAATTTATATTCTTGTTTTCTTTTCTCCTCATCTTCGTACCAAACTACAAGAGTATCTCTGACCAAAAAATAATTTTGATCATCTTTAGTTAACAGCTTGTATAACTTTAGGAATTGTCCTTCCAGCTGTCGACCCAATAATAGTAACCATTGTTGAGGACTGTTTGGCTAATAGAGGCTACAATAGTCTTCGAAGTCTCTAAGATAAATGATTAGATCCTGTTCGGCCTCATATTTATATTTCCCAGGGTCAACGACCTTTAATTTTTGGGAATTTTTCAGGAGCTGTGTTAGGATCACAATGGCTTCTTGCATCATGTCGATTTTCTGTTTCATTTGAGGTCCTGAATACATTTCAAGCTCATCTTCAGAGCGTATACGTATGATTATTTTGTGGCGGTGGCGATTTCCGATATTTCGACGTAGGTATTTCAGATATATATTCATTCCAGTGCTGTCTCAAATACCTATGTTTTTCAGGTTTTCTAGTAAATCTTTCTTTATAGTCAGGCAACTGATCTTCTGCAAGCATAGTTTTCTTCGCAGTGGCAACAGGCATCACACTAACTTGAGTAAGTAACCCATGCTTATTTTTTCTAATATTTAGGTTTCTTTGTTCAATTTATTCCTCATAAGAGGAATCTTCATCTGGGCTACCGCTTTGTTAAGTAATCTTATTGCAGGTTATGTGTTCAGTAACGTACTTCTCTTCGAAAATGGTTACCTTTCTCTCTCTGGGTTTCTAAGTATTCCATTCTTTCGATTTCTCCAACATGGGTGCTTTATCATTCCTGTTGTCGTATCTATTCAGTGGGTGGCTAGTTTAAGGGCTTCCAAGATATTCAAGAAGGCCTTGATCACTTGCAAGGAAAGACGTTTTTATTTCTCCCTTTGGATCGCTCCAGTACGCATTTTTTTGGCTTTCTTTCATTAACACGCGAAGTTAAGTTATCTTCGTAGGTTTTTCTACTTTTCGTCGGACATGTTTTTACTACTGTTCCTATAGAGTAGTACTGACTAATTCATTCAGAACAAGAAGCGTTAGAAACGCAATGACCAGGTGAAGGGAAAATGGGTCAACTAAAATCACATGTGTGCGCGGCGGCTTATCAAACAGGACCAATCAGGTTGTTCAGGTATGCGGCAAAAATTTGTGTATATTTGTAAGGAGGGATGGGTTTAACCTATGTAACTTATATAATGGGTGGTTTGAAAAGGGTTCATTTATTACTCCTATGAGGAATCTTTTTAATTCTAAAGCTGCGTAAATTTAATAAATTTAATAGTATCAACGTAAGGTAAGAGACATGAGAAATAAGGGGAGAAATTATTAAGAACTAACTGTACCTTTGATAAACTAACCACGAATGTGAAATTGGTTTCTAATACATCTCATCAGGAATGGCCAGCTCTTCTAAAACGAGGCAATTAGATTTTCGCATATGCCAGATTTCATCATGTCATCTGAACCCTAAGAGGTTTTCTGCCTGACAAGCGTGTGCATCAATGATGTTGGTGATTTGATTCACAGGCAGTTGTAATAAGAAGATAAGTGTTTTAAGGTTTAGTTCTTTTAAGGAGGGATAGCATGAAAGTATAATAAAGATTTTATAGAGTTTATAAGATTATTAAGACTAGGAAGACTCTATGATTATTAAGGCTGAGTTATAGACAGCGTCGGATATTAACTCAGTAACCACAAAGTTATAAGTTACGTCACTAGTATATATTCCCATGAATGTACAACTTATATACAAAGTCAGATAGGTTATTCATTAGTTTGTTCTTGGAATTGGTTCGGGATATGATTTACAAAACGAATTTATCCAATAAATTATAGTTTTAGTAAATATTAACACCGTACTTTACAATTCACTCTTTGTTAGTTTATTCTTTCAAATGTTTGTCTAATACATATACTTAACTTTTAGTTCTTTCAGGTTAAGAATTGTTTATGAAAACAACACTGAAGCATTTGTAAAATTTACATCCGATATCTGGTAAGTTCTTTTCTTTTACAGATATGGAACACTTTTGATTTTCAACACACAAGGTATCCACACTATTTAGTTTGCCAAAGATCGGTAAGTTTCACTTCAATTACGATGACTTTCAAAAAAGAAAATTTCAAACTAAAAAAAAATTCCAGGAGAATAAAAAACCTGATAAATATAATTTAAATTAGTTCTCATGTAGTTTTTAAGAGTAACATTATGATAATAATTTAATATATTTGTCATTTATTTACAGATTATATAAACACCTACCCCTATATCTTCGTAAGTTGAATGAGGGGTTTTCTTTTCTTTTTTAGGGAAGGGAGCCTTGACTCCTCAATACGAAGTCGAATAATATGAATACAGAAGTACAGGTCAACTGTAAGTATAATTTTACTGTTTTAGTGTTTAGCACAACATAATAAACGTTTTTATAGATCAATCTATTTTAAGATTAATTAAAATTATAAATAACTTAAATGCTATCTTTATATTTAACACTAACCTGCAATTGTTCCAAAATCCTATATAGTTACTAATTTCCAGAATTTCCTAAGAGATAATATTTATTATCTTCCACAACAACTAGGATTGTTTATTACAAAATTGGAAAATATTCAATACAAATATAAATATTTAACTACTTCCAACTGAAAAATACACATAAAAATATAATACTCTGAATTGTTCCCAGGCTTGGAACATAAATATAAATATATTTTATAAAAAGAAATCAGCATAAATTCTAAAAAAAACTGGATCACTTCTTTGTGATCCAAGGTGATTTTTATAAAAGGAGAAAAATGAAAGAGACAAAACAGTCGCCTTTACATTCCTCCCTGATAAGCTTAAGCTCTCACCTCAGTTTTCTTCACTATATAAACAATGTTACATGGTGGAGCTTATCGTTTATCCCATGAATCATATTTTTTATTATAAAAATCACCTAAATAAACAAAGTAAACAAGGCATAAATTAACTAAACAAATATAAAATAAATAATTCTTTACAACAAAATTGAACCAATTCCTAAGAAAATAAGAGTATAATTCCATAAATCAATAAAATTCAACACAAAATACATATCATAACATAATATCACATATCTTTACACATTATTTCAATAATATTACATATCATAGCATATAATTTCATTAATATTATAGACCTTATTTCAATATTACCTTACAATACTTTTTGAATGTAATACAATTATATAATTCTAATAACATTACAGACTTTAATATTTATCCAAAAACAAAAGTAGAATACAGTAATACAATAATACAAAAATATAAAATTTCAAAAATAAAGGGTAACTTTTATTATAATTCTTATAACTAATTCATGTTATCATATATTCATATATTCATATTTATATAACCATATAACCATATATTTATAAACATATAACCATATATTTATATAACCATTAGCATTTCTATTGCGGTGGCAAGGAAGAAAGTCTACTATGAGTACCTTTCTCTTTACTTAACACACTGGGAACTAGCTGACGAGAAGGACCAAAAGAAGTTGTTTGATCCGTGACATTCTAGTTAAAATTTAACCAGAAATCAGAAAAAGTGTTGTAGTGGAAAGATAGAATATGTAGCTTGTCATCCGTCGAACAAAAAAAAAAATAAAAAAAAATTAGTAACAGATATTATTGTTTTTATGACCCCAGTTTTTCATGGGTTCATAAAAATTTAGTTTATAGTATCGAATGTTGGTATCGAAATCGAGATTTATTAAGAAGTTATCAGAAAATATTTATATAGCAGCATCTCTGACTAACTCTACCTATAAATAAATAGCTTTTAGTTCTGGTCCGACAGTTTCAATATCATTCCAGCTATCTATCTAATTTAGTCTTACTTAAAATTACGGATCCAATTTACCCCATCTATCTGATAGCAGAAGATAGTAAAAGGTGCACGGAAGTAAAGGAAAGTCAGAGAGGTTAGAAGAAAGGACAGTGACAGAGGGACATAGTTTCAAAATCTGGAGTACGAAGGAGAAAATTGTATAATATTTATATAAATAAAAAAAATTTATATTTGAAAATTATACTTTATCACAATTTTCCAAGTTCGAAGAAGTACTTGAAACTTCGTGAATGACTCTGAGATCAATTTCCATATTCGAAAATGAGCTGGATCTCCGTCTACATTAAATAATTATAATGAATGCCTCCAAGGCACTTAAGATAACATGGTTCATTAGAAAGTTGTGCACCATGTATCAGTGGTTGATTTTGATTATAAAAGATGTAAACTGGTGTTTTAAAGAGTTCCGTAAAGGCAGTAACAACCTCGGGAATAGTTAATTGTTCAGGGAACATCAAGAGTCTAAGTTTTTTCTTCATCTGTTTCCCCAGCAATTTATATTTAACAGGATGGCTCTGTAGTTCTTTGGCGATAACTTCCCGTACTTCAAGATGTCGGTCTACAGTGTTGTACAAAAACATGGAAAAACACTTATAAAGGAAATCTCCCCCTCCGGCTATTTCTATTTGGAAATATCCAGTTTGGATAAATTCTATGACTGCACTGTTGAGACACGGTTCTAAATTGACATCTGCTATGGGGGAACGCGATAGGGCATCCTCTACTACGTTTTGTGTTCCAGAGATATGTCGGATGTCAAAATCGTATTCATACAATTCCTCCATAGTGCGTGCCAGTCTTCCATCAATAAGGCTCATGTTTTGGAGGTAGATGAGAGGCATGTGGTCAGTGAAAATAATAAATTTCACACCTCGAAGAAATGGTCTTAAGGACTTGACTGCCCAACGCAACGCAGTCAACTCCTTATCAATGACTCCATAATTTCGTTGAGCTCCATTGAAAGTCATTGATATGAATGCAATAGGCCTTCGTTCGTCATTCTGAACTTGGGACAAACATGCGCCCGTACCAATCTCTGAAGCGTCTACATGTAACTTCATTGGTGATACTCCGGGGCTATAGTCTGGAAATCCTAATACACGAGGGTTCGTCAATGAATCTTTTAATTTTTCAAAGGCCTCTTGGCATTCAGGGGACCACTTGATCGACTTACCTCCAGTCTGGCACGACAAGGGTTTGCTTATCTGGGAACAATTTGGGATATGCCTATGATAAAAATTTATAATTCCCAGGAACTGGCGGAGGTGTTTTACAGTGGACGGAACTGGAAAATCTAAAGCTCCCTTTACGTTTTTCTGGTGTGGTAGTATATACCTCTATGAGACACATTGTGACCTAGAAACTCAACTTCGGTTCAACAAAGATGAGTTTTGCTGGGTTTCAGCTTATATCCATTGGTTTCCAAAGCCGAAAGAACATGGTCCAATGTTTTTAAGTGATCTTCGACCGTTTTACTAAGAATGATGATGTCATCGAGGTACACCATTACGTTTGACCAAGGTAACCCAGCCAAAGCAAGCATCATGCCTCGCTGAAAAGTGGCTGGGCCGTTCTTCACTCCAAAGGGCATCTTTAGATATTCGTATTGGGCAAAGGGAGTAGAAAAAACTGTTTTCTCCACACTCTTAGGTTCCATAGCTACCTGATAATAACCACGGACAAGGTCAATGGTGGAAAAATAGTTGTTCCCATGCATGTTGTAAATCATGTCTATGAGATTGGGGAGAGGAAACGAATCAGTTTTTGTTACAGCATTCAAATTCCTATAATCAATACAGAGACGCAGCTTTCCATCCGGTTTTCTTACGGGAACCACAGGAGCTGAGTAGGGTGATTTGCTTGGACGGATGATATCTTGCTCCAGCAATTCTTTGCACTGCAGCTCTATCTCCGGGGCCAAAGGTCCTTGAAACCGACGAACTGGGAGTCGTACTGGTCGAGAACTCTCCACTTTGATAGTGTGAGTTATGTTGGTGGCCAATCCTACATCGTGGTCACCTAAACTAAGAACGGTTTTATGTTTCATTAGGACAGCTATAAGGTCTTTTGGTGTTCATCAAGAGGCATATCTTGAAAACAAAAAGCCTCTCTCAATCTCTGTATTCCAGTTGTCCCGGCAGGATGTATCTCCAGAGGGAACGGGATCTATTGAGTAAATGTTTATGGGAGGACAATCCTTTTCACAAAGGGAGAAAATTTTTCCCAAAACGGAATTCTTTCTGAAAAACTTGGTTTTGTAGGAAGGATTCAAAACAGCGATCTGGTCTGCGGAGTTAATATTCAACACTCCAGATACAGGGATGATGTCATTCATGCCGTTTCCCTGAAAACTCGCCACGTCCAAAGAACCGTTTGATAGAGTTTAAACCTTTATCATTTTGGCTGAAAAGGGGTGAATGCAAATGGGATAAACATTGACACATTTATAGAAGGGAATTGAAAGGCTAAGATCTTTAGCTATTGGTTTAATTTTGTTTCCCGACCTATGTACCAGGTTTCTGTTGATAAGGTCTGGAGGAAGATTATTTTACTTATTAGTGGCTTACTGGTTACCATAAATACATAGTGGAGCATAGGTAATCATACGCTCGAGGTATATTATTTTATACTTTGATAGTATTATATCTTCCATATCAGCTGCGATGTGTTAGATACCACTAGTCAATAATCTACAGTGTGTAACGTCCGAATAACCATAAGATAAGATATTCTATCGGTATACTAGACAATGCGTGGTGATAAATTAAATCCCTAACATTGGGTGTCATGTTCGATCCAAAAAATAGCACAAAAAAAAGCCCAAGCGCTCTTACCTTATTATGCCCGTCATCTCGTGACCTAGTGTATACAGACCATGCAAGGACATCAGCGAAACTTTGGGTAATACTATATTTCTTTGAGTGCGCAATGTATCAAAGTTAATACCTATACAGAATCATAAATACTCCTCGGCTGCATATGTGTACCTACTCAATTATTAACACGTAATTAATTTGAATCCTGAATGAAATATACTCTTGATGAGTGGCAGATAAATTAAAATAATACTGCTCAAATTGTATATTAATAATGTATGAATGATACTGTATAATAAAGAGGTAATATATTTTGAATCTAATCCTAAGGCTTTTTAACTGCATACTCTCGGTTAAGTATCAACAGCGTGGCTCTGACGGTTCAATGAAAGATTCGATTTTAGATAGACATCGTGAATTTAGTATCTCGGAAGATAAAGAAACCACCATTTTGTGTACAACATGAGTAGTCTAAACTTTATTTCTCGGCCTGTCCAGCCATCTCGTTATCTCAAATCCTCGTGCCGCTCCAGTTGAGATGTGTGTGAATCAGATTACATAGAATAACAGATCCTATTAATCATCCAACAAATGGGAGATCTCTCTCTCTCTAAAATGATGTCGTAGAGTGAAGACGGAAGTAGTGTTTAAAAAGGTTTAGTGATCTCATAGGATAAGACTTCTATCTCGCCACTCTATATATCCAAACTAGGCCCTTCTAATAATCTGTAAAGAGGATTCTATTTCCAACCTAAATTGTCTCAAAACAAGTATGTCATCCCCACGTGTGTCATGGTCCCGAAAAGTAGTACCTTGGATATGTGACTCATGACTGTGCTCGGTGTGTTTTAATTAGTGAGCTGGGCACTCGTCCGATGCCTGCCGGACTAAGAGTTATTCGTAGCGTAACCTCGCGCTCTTCTCTGTGCGATTCCGAGATGTGTGAATTATTATTTACAAAGTAAAACCTTAGATTTTTGGTTGGGGTTCCCCATGCTTCGTATTTAAAGCTACGTCTCCATTCTCATCAGTCTCGCAGAGCTGGGGCCCTTGGTAAGTTATGCTGAAGCAGTTAACAAGGGTTCTCGTCACTGTAATTTAGCGAAAATTTGTGGTATACTTTATAAGCGACACTACTGATATGCTCTCAAACCGGTCAGGTGACGATCTCGCCAAAAAGCGGATCAGAGATTACCCAGGAGATCCACCACAATTACTGAATATCTGTATAGCAACATGATTGAAAACGGCCGATGTTATCAATTGAACAGACGCCGAACACTCCGCCACGGATATATCGCCCGGATTATTTCTCTTCCTATTATTATACCTACATTACTATCAACAAACATACCTTTAATATTTGTAGCAGTCTTTCATTAAGTGACCAGTTCTTTTCACAATAGTCGCTAGCCCAAGAAGATAATTCTGTGTTCGGATATATAATTTGTTGCGTCGTGTCGATAGTGTGCGTGTCTCATTTCGATATATTAATAACAAATATTCGAGCCTTACGAGCCCACAGAGTGATCCACAATCCCCATTTAGCAGGAGCACACTGTATAATGGACAATGCGTTGAGGATGAATTTGGTTTGTGTATGTGAAAGTGCTTTTTCTGTGTATGTTTGACTAGATGAGAATTCTCTTTTTTAGTGTTAGATTTTCTATGTCTTGGACGGTTTTACTGTTTTACTCTTTTATCAGATTTTTGTTTGTCATATTCTATTTCGAAGCGTAAAAAACTTAGTTATAAAAATACAATATTAGTACTCTTGTTGATTTATAAGTTCAATGTATGTGAATACCAATTAACATCTCATCTGAGATCTTCCTATAGTGGTCTGTTTATCCTTTACCAATATTGGTAACTGTGTCTCGTATGACTGTGTTGACTGTTACTGTACAATGCGTGTCCTGAATTAGTGAGTGGGGGCCCATTTGCAGCTAATATATGAATTACAGTTGCAGAGAGTAAAGTCCGTTATTTCAGTATTTTTTCAGCGGAATATTCTGTGCGCATTGTTGATATATTAATCCAACTTCTCAGTAGTAGCATCGAGACGAGAGTTGAATTACCCGTCGCGAGATTCACATGCGAGGATTGCATTCTTGTAATTCTCCTGTATGCTTATTTCTTAATATTGAAGCTGATTCTTATAGAGGTGGTTTAGCCCTCATTGCTACAAAAAGAATAACTGTGTCGCAGCTGAGTTCAATGTCATTTTACGTACTAAATGTTCATAATCTATACATAACATAATATTGCAAACAGTACTCGCAGGAAATGCTGAATTCAAAGTAACTGCAAATGACATAAAACTATACTCCATGAAGTTGTGCTAATTAATCACTGAAATAACTCTAATAATAAATCACCTGAAAGCGAGATCCTGGATACTATATGCATTTGTATGATCTTTTCGACCCTGATTTACGGGCTTAATAATTAAATTCCTTCTCCATATATACTTATAAATAATAACATGCTAATCCAAATAACATTACTAATAAGATGATATTCATGTGAATAACTGAATAATAAATAAGTATATAATGTATTGTCTATTAATATTAATACAGCTGTAATTATATATAATAATCTAAAGATAATCTATAGTACTTTTCTCTAATCTTGAATGTCTAATTACGTAACTAACTAATCAATAATAGTATAATATATTAATGTCTTAAAACTCAATAAATTAGTTTTGAATAGGTAGAATCTAGTAATATAGGTTAATGATAGACTTGCTAGTGTACTTTATACTGAAAGTCTACTTAGATGATAAATTAATAACTCAGATATGAGGAATCATTGTTTCGGCTTCATATTTTATATTTTCCACTAGGTGTCTAACGTAACTTAAATTCTTGTGGGTAAATGTTATTTTAAGATACGTCCCTTATAGCAATCTTATCATATCCGGACCCTATATCTTTTGTAAAGTTTATCTATTTTCTATTGGGGTCTCATTTGTAATGGTCTATACGTGTACAATTACAATTACCATTGGCTACGTCAATCTAGAGACGTAGATTCCTAATACTGAGACCTATTTGTGAGCTCAATAATATAATAATTATACCATTATAAATACATGTAATCCTGAGGCGATAATTATAATATAATATGATTATATATTTCGACGTAGTATATTCAGATTTCATACTTATATAGTAATTAAAGATATTCAAGACTTGTCTCAATAAATTACCATTTTTTAACTTTATCAGTAATAATAATAATACAATAGAATAATAATAATTCTTATTCAAGATTAATAATGATGCATAATAATAATAATAAAAGGTGAGTAAAATAAATTTTCTTCTCACTCTTGGTGCAACCTGATGCATGCGCAATCCTAATCTGGTGGAGTATAGTAATATCAAATGCTTATTTTTTCTAAATTCTTAGGTTCTTTGTTCGAGATTTTCTCTATCTCTACATCAATGAGAGACCGCATAATCTCCACCTCACATGCATCTTTCTTATCTCTATCATTCTTGAGTAACTGATCATAAATAGTATCTTAGTTTATTTTATACTTGAGATGACACTAACGGCTTTTGAATTTAAATAGTATATCATCATATATTAATTAATTATACTATATAATGGAATAATAATATAATGAATATGTGTGCATTTCTAGGAAATAAATGTCGTAAATAATAAAGATAATACATATAATTTATGAGGAATTAATCTTTTCTCAATATAATTAAATTAACTGCGTATCTTAATTAGCTATTTTTCTATCATCAATTTAATTTAAATATCATCAACAAATTGGAGTGCTCTAAATCAATCTGATCTCGTTAATGAGTTAAATCAGTAATAAATTTATTGTATTTTAGTGGTGGATCTTACGTTTAAAAGTGCTCTCTATCCAAATAAGCATGCCTAATAAGTTGCAATTGAACGTTTCTTTTATTCTTGTATATCGCTTCCTAAGTAGCATTAATATTTTTGTTTTTTACTTTCTTTAAATCATACAAATGAGTTCTAAAAAGTTACCTTCTAATATAAGGTGAATAAGGTTTTATAAATCTTAACTATTTTTCCGTCGGACATTTTTAACTACTGCTTATAGATGACGCTTAATAAATATATAAGTACTAACTAATAAACCAATATCAAGAAACATGAAGACTTACATATAGAACGCATACTATTAATAATATATAAATAATAATATGACAACTTGTGAATAAGAGATAAGACGATAAGTTTTGAAGTAAATACCATATAAAATCACAATTGTGTGCGCAGGGTCAGGTGTAATAATAACTACAAAATCAAACTCAGTGAACCAATCAGCTAGGTCTCCTGTGATTCTAAGTGGCGCCTAAATAAATTTTGCTTAAGTATTAATATATATATGATAAAAGAAAGAGAGGAATAAATACTAACGGGGTTTCAAACCTATGTAAAACTCTATACTATTAAAAATGAGGATATTTAACCCCAAAGTGTTTTATATTCAATACTTCTTTATGTTAATTCACAATTTTTAAATTATTGGACATCTTATTTATAATTCATAATAGCTGTCGTTATAAATTTTAATAAAATTTAATGGTGATTATTATTATTAGTTATTTTCTCATTAGAAAATAAGATGGTGATAGAAATTATTAAGAACTATATACTCTTTGTTAAGCTAACTCAACTGATATGTAGTGAAATAGGTTTATTAAATAGCCTCTCAATTCAGGAATGGCCAGCTCTTTTCTATCAACATATAAGGCATAATTAGATTATTCGGCTCTATGCTCCAAGATTATCCATAATCATTGTCATATTTACTGAAACCCTAAGAGGTTTTTCTGCACTAGATAAGTACCTTAGTTGTAACTAATATTCATGTATGAATTTGCGTCATGTGTAGTTTGTCATCCAGACATCATGAAAATTGTAATTATAATGAAGTATAAATAAATGTCTTTAAGGGTGACTTAAGTTCATTTGTACCAGAGTATGTTCGAAATACCGATTATGCTGGAAAAAGTGCATTAATAATATGAATATAAGATAATAATGATAGCAGTATATACATGCAGAACCTATATTATATGTTACGTAGTTGCACTATTGCAAGAGAGACATAAGTTTGCAATGTGCTTATTTTGGCTTATTGCTCAATAGTATCGGAATTGCTATTGTGTTCGCCGCTATTATTTAGTTCCGCTTAACTATCAGTATTACACACGCCAAAAAGTTAATATAATACCGCTCACGTCGAGCTAGCCGTATCACTAAATATATTCCTCTCCCTTATGTGAATTCTATTGCTTACTTATCTCATTCTCGTAGTCAAACAATATACTTATAAGTAATGCAGGTAATTTATCTTTATATCATATTTAATGTGTTTTTTGATAAATTAAACCCCATTCAGGATCATTTGGATATGATTGTAACACAATTCTATGTCATTATATTAATATATTCCATAATATAATATTTTTAATAGATTTAAGTCATACAAATCATTACCACATTACGCTCACCTTTCATCGAGATTCATAGCAAGTGTGTGGAATTTAGTTTATCAATTCTTCTCATGTCAACTACAATTGCTAATTTGGTGCTACTCTAATAAGACATCTTTTCCTGACTACATGTTAATAATAGTATCTTTACAGCCTTATGGAAAGTTTCGCTCCATGTATTGTGAAAGACAGACACGTGAGAGCAAGTGTATGTGTTAATAATGTAGCAATTCTCTGTTATTTATAGAAATAAAAGTAATTTCCTTATTTTCACCACCAAAGTTGGATTTTCATCAATCGTTTTGCATTCTTTTCAATACATATTACTCAGTGAAGGCTAAATGCTCACATATTTAATGATTAATAGTGTCCTATTAAGGTAATTCTCGGTGGAATGCTAAATATTCTATTTTCTAGAAATTTTTACGAAAGATCATTGCTTCACAAATTTAATGAAAACTCTTTCCAAAATAAATGAAACGCAAAACAATTATTACTTGCAGAAAAAAAACCTGAACTATAAATTCTAGGAAATTGAAATATATAGAGTTTACATTACTGCATCGTCAGTGTAAAGTAAATTTTCTTCCTAATGCATTTTTTGGAGCCCAACTCATTAACTCATACTTATGTAAATTATATTTCTTTTACACAGTTCTGTGATGGTAGGTAACCAGTAGCCAAATTAATAAACACCATATATCCTTCAATAACTATGCTGCCATTCCCTTGTATTCTGTTTTTCTTCTCTTCAAGTCTTTTAAGGTGAAATAACCGGAGAGCCGGTTTGATTATCCTCCTCAATACCATAAGACATCGGAAAGTCAATTCCATATATGAAATAGCTACGTACCAGTACTAGTGTCGATTTATTTTGAGTTCGATTTCTAAAGTAAATGTGTGAATTTTATTGGTTTCAGGATTGATCGTCTTCTATTCTTGGTTTAATATTAACTGGTATGAAGTACCATTCAAATGAAATATTTTTTTTTGTATAATAAAGTAATCTAAAATAAATTTAATCATTAATTGAAATTATTATTAGATAACTTAAATGTTCTATCTTTTCATATTTAACACTAACCTGTGCAATTGTTCCAAGATAATCCTGATAAAATGGTATCGAGTGACTAATTTTAACAGACATGTAAGCGAAAGTAGATTGAATACTATTCTTTAATTCTGTCCCACATCTCATATACTTAGGCCTGATCCTTATAACAAAATTTTGAAAATATTCAATACAAATATAAATATATCTTTAGAACACTTTAATTCCATACCTGCAAGGTTGATAGAGAATGCAGAGAACATAAACATAGCATTACTACTACTGATTTACATGTGTGTTTCTTACGGTCATTCGGAAATCTATAAATAAGTAATATAAAGGTATCATATAAGAGGAAGAAACTTCTGTAAGATCTATTCAAAAGGTATAATTTTCGAACTCTCAGTGTAGTAAATTTCTATAAAGAAGTTTCCAATGGAGAATACGATCTTCGTATTCTGTGCCCTCTGGTTCACGAACTATCCTGTCGAATGACCTGTGGATAATGCCATATTGTCGAAATAAACTTTTACCTCAAATAGCTTGAGAAAAGTAGTGAAAACAGAGAGCTGCCACAAACAGTCGCCACTTCAACACAACTTATCGAGCACTATCACGACACACACGATGCTGACAAAGGCACACCCATGAGCTTATCACACACACACTTAATATATTATATATATATATAGTATATATATATTATATATATATAAATATATTATATATATATATATATATATATATATATTATATATATTATATAATATATAATATAAGTATATATATACTATATATATATAATAGTATATATTTATATATATTAGGTATATTATATATAGTATGTAAGGTATGGCTACCTCAATAATGAATATTGCTGAATCTAGCTTCTTAGCATCACCTCAGTGATGACGTCTTTCCTGATAGGTTAAATTTATATACTAGCCTATTCTAGATACCCAAGCTAATACGTTATTACGTTATATATGGGGAATAACTTTTCTCAATGCTTATTGATCGTAAACTTTTTAGGAATAAATATGATAAATCATTTCCGGCTTTATTCCATTAACTATCATATAAAGTAATCTATATATATAACTACTAGAAACTGTTTTTTATACGTGACTTATGTAACGTAATAAGTTACCTATATTTATAGTAGTATTATTAGTAAACGTCATACCCTCTATTAAAAACTATTGACGCAAGGCCTTAGCTAGCTTTTCCTGATAGCTATAAACTATTTATTTTAACTCATCAGTTCCTGATAGTCTCAATGTTAACATTTATCCTCATGAGCGTGGATATATCTATATATTACAACTCCGCACGTTGCGAGCTATACTAAATGAGGTCACTATGTGAAGACGATTATTCCAAAATCTTTGCATTTAGACTTTTTTTAAGTGAGTCTTCTGCACTAAGCGGGTCCTTGTAACTAAAAGGGCTACTATTTTCAAGCTAATCTATGTCCGTAGAGTATCTCTATCGTGCAACGTGTTGTCTGTAGTTGAAATTTTATGATGCAGGTTTCGTTATGAACGTCACCCGTCTGCTGCTTCTCATGCTTGTTATGGAGGCGTAATAACCATCTGCTCTGAAAAAATGGAATCTAAATATGTATTCCGTGCTATTCTTATGCTCCAATATTGTTCCAGGCTATATTTGGTGCTCTTAGCTAACTTTAAGATGTTTTCAGCTTAATTTTCTGAGTAATTCTTGGTGGTGTGCTATAAAGCTATCTTTTTCCTCGATGAATGAATCAAAGATTATAATTGGATGAACCTCTGTATCAGCAGCTGTTATCATCGTGAAGATCATCGTTAGAAATGTGTCTTTCGAGTCAAAAGTGATTGATTTTAATATTAATATTATCTCAGGTAGACGTTGATGTGCTATTGGAGGGATGGTTTATTTAACTCACCGTTCTATATCCATCATATGTCACTTTCACTGAGTATATGGCGTTCGTGAGCTCAGATCGGTTCATGATAGAGAGAACACAACTTATTTATTAGTTATGGTTCGTGGGGCTCATGTACGTTCTTCTGGCTGACTTTCATGATCGTTTCTTTCCCCCATCAAATATAAGAGTGGTCTCAAGGAGACCCCTTTCATATAAGGTTATATCGGCTTTCGTGTACCATATGACTACGCTCTGTATTAATGTGAAAAGGATTATTTCGCGTGATGCACGTTGCTCTCTCCTTAGCCCTTATCTTGCTATGAATTAGTACTATAGCTCGTAGCATGCATGTTATGGTTTGCTGATTGCCGAATATGAGAGAGCATGATTTGTACAGCAAGGATTTTCTGAATGTACTTTCGCTTACAAGCAGGTATAGTTACGGCAGTGCTACGTGTATCGTGCTAACATCGTACTGGCAGGGTGTTTGAAATACATCACTAATAAGTTGTCGTTGTGTTAAAGTCACAGAAGTTAAGACTTATAGGTTTACGTCGATAACGTAGGTATCGTGCGTACGAAATGTAGTCTGCCTTCTTTCTATGAGTCAATAACTGCAACCTGGCGTTAAAATATTCGTTAAGACTTGATAACGCAATGTACTTACTTCGGCTTCTAGTAAGTATTTTTGTTAATATTAGATAACCGTCGCAGCAGCCTTCACGCAAGCAGGTGCGTCTGTAGCTATATAGGAAGTATGTTAGGATGACTAAGGACACTTGGATTAGCATAGAGAGAGAAGAAGAAAGCACCACAGATCCAATAGCATGCAAGAGCCAACAGGTGCACCACCACTGCGAAAGTTGTGAGCGGTGAGTATGGGGGCGCTCTTGAAGAGAGAGGGTCGGTTCATTTGCGTTATTAAAACCTCGCAGGTGCTGCAAGTGGATGCAAACGGGGACTAATCTGTAAAGACGAATGTAGTCGGTAAAGCTAGGGATGTTAACGAATCTGAACTGGGCACTAATAAGTTGAATATGTCCCTGTCGGCTTAAGTGGTTTCCAAACATTCCTTCAATCACTCAGCTCAGTGAAGAACCTCATGTCGTCTGGGAAATAACGAAGGCCTCCATTTAGAATTATTCACAGAGGTTCGAACTCTGCGTTCAGATGGAGGTGAGATGGGCACAAATCTTAGGGGCGTGTCTCCGTGAGCAAATTCACATTCAATAAAATGATGGAAATAGATCCACGTATTTTAGTTATATAAAATGTGGGTGTAAATTCGGATAAGTCGGGTGCAGAGAGAGCGCGTATAAAACATAGTGCATTGTAATAAAAATGAACATGTACTTGACATTTATTCGACTTTGGATGTTAGTTACGAGAAGGTGTACACATAGTAATGAAATAGTCAGCTTGGTTCTCAATTATCCGCGACATGTAGTGCGTAAGAGATAGAAATTGACTTTGTTGTGATAATTGGGCGAACCCCTTCTCTCGGCTGGCAGACCGTGGCAATAAATCACTCTCAGAGAGGCGCTAAAAATAGTCACGGCGAGCATCCTGCTCTTGTAAGTAGCTGAGCAGAGTGAATTGTTCGAAGAGGACCTGAGAGAGAAGAGGACTAGTTTGACCATATGGACGCTCCTTGTCGCATATGAAGGCCGTTTACGTAATAGCGCTGGTTGCCCTCCTGGAGTGGTCTTGTTCGATCCTTCTACGGCCTGAAGAAGAGTTTTGAGTGGAAGAGTGTGGAATGTGCCAGAGGGAGGGCAGATAGAATCCCAGCATAATAACAATAGAGGAGTGCCATCCGCGGTGAGTGTTCTTCTGCGTTGCAGTTGAATCTCTCTTTAGCGCTTGCACTCTTGTGTGAGAACTGACACGACTCTCACGCGAAGTAACTCATCGTAAAGAGCATTCTGAGAGAGGCATCCGGCGCGTTATTGAGAGACTATTCGCCATTTGCTCATTCTCTACGACATATGCGAATCAACTAAATTTTTGTCTACTGGGACTCACCTTTTCTGGCAATTTTCTGGCTCGCATATTTCTGCGGTACGTCTCTGGTGGACCATCTCGCAAGCGATGTGCGTTAGTGAATACGCATTGAGAAATCGCAATGTGAGATGTCTGATCACTCCGATCTAGTTACGCTATTACTAGTTTCGATTATTATCTCTAAATACTTTACTAGTAGTCTCCATAAAACATACTAATAATTAAGATTATTACTATATATATCTTTAAATCTAATCTTCCCACTTATACAGTAACTCATCTCATTCATTTTATATTATGTTATCATCTCACAAAAAAGTGAATATTATCTATTATATACCTATATTTATGTTCCCTTTAAAGTTTAAACTTAAATTAGGACTCTCTATACAATGATAAATATGGTATTTAATACTAAATATATTTAATGATTATCTATAATTATTTTTGTGAACTGAATATATTTATAATGTCATTCATTAGACCTAGTTTAAATTTTCTTTTTTTGATATTTTAAATATTATCATATATATATAGTGCCAGATCACCCTAAATGTTATGTGTTGAATTATATTTATTCATAATACAAGTTAGGTCACGAATATTTTGTGATCACGTGGTAGAGGTCACTACTGTATAAACTCAAATTTAAAAACTCAATAATATTTAATTTAATATTCACATATATATATATCTATTAATATATCTTTATATTAATATAAATATATATATATATAATATATTATATATTAATATATATTTATTATAGTATCATTATATATTATTATATATATATCATTATATAAATATATATTTTATATATATAAATTATATTAATATGTATATTAATATAATTATATATATTATGAACAAATATATCGTAAATATATATAAAAATTGTATATATAATATCATAATTAGAGTTTCCATTGTTGTTGTATGTAGTTGTTGTTGTGAGTGTAAGTCAGTATATATTATATTATATTTATAAAATATAATATTATTTATTATAAAGACTTAATTTTATATTTTTTATTATAAGTATATTATTATAATTTATAAATGTTCATCACTTAAAATTTATTTTTTTTATATTATTTTTTATTTTTTTCATGCTCATGTTTTTTTAATTATTCTGAGTAAATAAGTTATAATATGATACACAGCTATTTAATTATATAGTGTGAAAATAATAGGAAATTGAAATATTTTTTATTAAGGTATGTGAATTCGTTCCAAGGCTATTTTTGTTTAGTTGTTGTATGTTGTTGATTGTTGTTGTTAGTTGTTTGTTGAGCTTCTATAAATTCTTCTTCTCCACTCTTCGGTATTATATTATTTATATTAATTGAAATTATTATATACTATGTATATATATTTACAAATATTATCATAACGAATTATAAATATAATTAAGTAAATTGATACGTATTTTAAAAATATTATTTGCATAATAATTATTATATATTAAATAATTTAATATAATTTATTATATATAATATATTATTAATTCTTTAATTATTTATTATATTCATATTATTTAATTTTATTTGGAGATGAGTGTGTACTGATTTATAGCACACTTCACTTATGTGATGATGTATTATTGGCTGGAACGTAATAAGGGTTTTGGGGAGGCGGCCGCCTATAACAATGATATATAGATATATACATGTACAGATGTGTAATTAGTTCTAATGACGTAAAATAATCCACTCTACCAGAAAGGTACCAATGTAAAGTTGCCTGTTGCATTAATAGTATACGTACCTCCCCAGTAAAAGTTTAAGTATAAATACATAATAGTAAGTAGCTCAAGGAAGGGTATTAATAGTAAAGGTAGCCGTTATTTATGTACCCGCCTAACCTCATATACTATTAACTTATATATATTATAAATATAATATTATTATTATATATAGTAATATTATTATTATATAATAATATAAATAATATATATATAAAATAATATTAATATAATAATTAATTATAATCTATAATATATATATATAATATTATATATTATATATATTAATTAATAATTTATAAATATGATCTCGTCGCGACATTTTTATCATACTGTATCCTTATAATACGATGAGCTTAAAGTACTAACTAAATAATCTCATTTCAAGAACAGAAGACGTAAAGATAACGGCTCAAAATTGACAATCGTGATAAGATAGATCGAAAGCAATGCGTGTAAACCAAGAGACTCAACCCAATGTGTGCTCCCGACTCGGCCGGTCCCAAAACCTTATTGCACATCAGACAGGAACCAAAAATCAGCTCTCATCCCTGGCATTTAACGGGTCCCGGTGATACAGTGTGGTCACAATAAATAAACTCTTGAATAAAGAAAATAATATATTGATAATATATCAATAGAAGAATATTGGATATTGAAGAGCTTTGTCGAAGCAAGAATTATAGGTAAGTATCTCAGTAATATAAATACTTGAAAAAAAGGGTAATTGGAACTCCCCTTAGATTTGTTATATTATTCAATAATATTACCTATTTGTGAATAATTCACAATATATTGGTATAATCTTATTTTAACTGCTTAAAGCTGTGACTGAAATAATTTATATAAAATTTTTAAATAGTATCAACGTAAGGTAATAGAACAATGAGAAATATAAGGGGAGAAATTATAAGTAACTAGTTACTTATATTGACTGTAACTTATAATCCATAAGATATAGTTGTAGTATAATTATTAATGTGTTGTATAATACATGAGAATATCTCAAATCTCGTGCCACGGAAAATGGCCATAAGGCTGGCGTGTGCTTACACCACAGGACGAAAGGGAAAGGACACAAAGGGTGAGGAGAATTGTTTCGCCTATGCCAAGATTCACCACCTCTGCGATGTGGATCGTAACGAGCCCTCAGAAAGGAAGTTCTCTGCTGATACAATACCCTGCACAAAGGCGGGTGTGCATCAGGGATTCCGGAGTGCTCTCGGTTTGCATCCTGAGATTGCAGCGAGACGGCGGTTAGTCCTGTTACTCACGCACATCAACCGTAAGTTCCCGAGAAAGGCCAGAGAACCGATCCTGTCCCGGTGCCCTCGTGTGCAGGTTGCTCCTTATGTCGTTTTAAGGAGCTGATTCTTTAGTGATATAGAAATAGCACTATTTTAGGTTATTTCATGTTTCATAGTATATTATGTTTTATAAAGCCCTGATTAAGGACAAATAAAGGAACTGCATACTCTATGTTTAAAATTAGAGCTTATGGTCTCTTGAAGTCTAATTGACAGCGTTATCGGATTAATTAATTATAATTATATAACTCTGTATTTGACAACTCATAACACTAGGCGCTTAATTATATTACCTAAGTACTATATTTAGTATATTAATACCCTCAGCCATATGATCACCAGCTCCAGTACATTATTCTTATACATTAAAGTCAGGAGTAGTAGTATATTCCTATGTTTTGTAGTAGTGGGCTTTTGAGAATATATTGGTAGGTTTTCTTGCGTATATGATATAGTGTCTGAATACAAACAACGAATTTATCCATTCATTAAATTATTTTAATGTTTTAGTAAAATATTAACACCGTACTTTACAATTCACTCTTTGTGTTTATTCTTTCAAATGTTTGTCTAATACATATACTTAACTTTTAGTTCTTTCATATTAAGAATTGTTTATGAAGACAACTCTGAAGCATATGTAAAATTTACATCACGATATTTCTCTCATTTCTCAGACGATATGGAACACTTTTGATTTTCAACACACAAGGTATCCACACTATTTAGTTAGCCAGATATCGATGAATTTAATAACACAATGACATGGTAAGGAGGTACTTTCACAACTTAATGGCAAAGAAAATTTCAATACAAATAAAATGTTTTGATTGGGAAGAAAGTTCTATAGGCTGATTTGCTATATACTTAGGAGATAAGATCTTCTTACATGTAAAGTATTTTAAAGAGTTAAACATTATGATTAAATTAATTAATATTAAAAATTTTATAATCCCTTTTTCCTGTAAATTTAACAGAAGATTTATATATATAATACATCACTCTACCCCAATATATCTTCTAGTAATATTGGTAAATGGAAAGTGTGAATAATTTCTTCTTACTATATATTGTCATGGGGTTATAGGCCTGTCGTCCCTCCTTGTTCTCTCTCAATACTGAAATTAGTTCGTTCCCTTATTAATTTCAATTTCATGATTATTACCAGATATTAGTACTATTGAAATCAACTTGGATAGAAGTGTAAAAAACGGTGAATTTTACTGTTGCTTAGTAGTGCCTCTCTTTATCTACAAAAGACCAATTCAACTATAAACTGATTTAAAATTATGTTTCATCTCTTTGTTAAGTGATTTATCATTACAAATCAATTTATATAATTTCTTTTTAATTCAATATCTTTGCTATAATTCTCCTTTATTACATTGTAAGCAAGACACATTGTCTTCTCTCTCACCCGCTGTCTTCCAATAGTTACCTCCTTTAATTATTTTTATTAATTGATTACTTAATTCATTATAGTTACTAATTTCTAGAATTTCCAAAGAGATAATATTTATTATCTTCCACAACAACTAGGATTGTTTATTACATAATTGGAAAATATTCAATACAAATATAGATATTTACCTACTTGCAACTGAAAAATACACATAAAAATATAATACTCTAAATTGTTCCCAGGCTTGGAACATAAATATAAATATATTTTATAAAAAGAAATCAGCATAAATTCTAAAAAAAAACTGGATCACTTCTTTGTGATCCAAGGTGATTTTTATAAAAGGAGAAAAATGGAAGAGACAAAACAGTCGCCTTCACATTCCTCCCTGATAAGCTTAAGCTCCCACCTCAGTTTTCTTCACTATATAAACAATGTTACATGGTGGAGCTTATCGTTTATCCCTTGAATCATATTTTTTATTATAAGAATCACCTAAATAAACAAAGTAAACAATGCATAAATTAACTAAACAAATATAAAATAAATAATTCTTTACAACAAAATTGAACCAATTCCTAAGAAAATAAAAGTATAATTCCATAAATCAATAAAATTCAAAACAACATACATATCAAAACATAATATCACATATCTTTACACATTATTTCAATAATATTACATATCATAGCATAAAATTTCATTAATATTATAGGCCTTATTTCAATATTACCTTACAAAACTTTTTTAATGTAATACAATTATATAATCCTAATAACAGTACAGACTTTAATTTTTATCCAAATACAAAAGTAGAATACAGTAATACAATAATACAAAAATATAAAATTTCAAAAATAAAGGGTAACTTTTATTATAAATCTTATAACTAATTCATATTATCAGTCAGTGGAGCAATTATATAACCATTAGCATTTCTATTGCGGTGGCAAGGAAGAAAGTCTACTATGAGTACCTTTCTCTTTACTTAACACACTGGGAACTAGCTGACGAGAAGGACCAAAAGAAGTTGTTTGATCCGTGACATTCTAGTTAAAATTTAACCAGAAATCAGAAAAAGTGTTGTAGTGGAAAGATAGAATATATAGCTTGTCATCCGTCGAACAAAAATAAAAAAGAAGAAAAAAAAATTAGTAACAGATATTATTGTTTTTATGACCCCAGTTTTTCATGGGTTCATAAAAGTTTAGTTTATAGTATCGAATATTGGTATCGAAATCGAGATTTATTAAGAAGTTATCAGAAAATATTTATATAGCAGCATCTCTGACTAGCTCTACCTATAAATAAATAGCTTTTAGTTCTGGTCCGACAGTTTCAATATCATTCCAGCTATCTATCTAATTTAGTCTTACTTAAAATTACGGATCCAATTTACCCCATCTATCTGATAGCAGAAGATTGTAAAAGGTGAACGGAAGTAAAGGAAAGTCAGAGAGGTTAGAAGAAAGAACAGTGACAGAGGGACATAGTTCCAAAATCTGGAGTACGAAGTGGACAAGGGTGTAATATTTATATAAATAAAAAAAATTTATATATGAAAATTATTCTTTATCACTATTTTCCAAGTTCGAGGAAGTACTTGAAACTTCGTGAATAATTCTCTCAATTTACAATTTCCAAAAATATAATTTCTGTGTTTTGAAATACTCAAAACTGTGAAGTAATATTAAAACCTTAACTATATGATACAGAAACAACCAAAATTGAATTTCTTATGTAATTATCTTCCTAAAACAATTTTTGACTTTTCTCACGACAGCCCAGGTCCCCACAGGCACTTAAAAGCGGATGACATGTATATAACATGGTTCATTAGAAGAGTGTCCGCCCGGGCGCCCTGCGGATTCGGGGTCCTAAACGCCAGAAATCCGCCGACCACCGTGAGTGCTTGCGAGTGAGTATTGGATGCTTGGCTCTGAATTACTTAAAAGAATTACCACCACTGGTGTTTCACGAAGAATGAGTTACCGTGATAAAGGCAGTAATAATGATAAACAACTCTTGAAAGACCGAGGACCCGGTAAAATAGGCAATTGTACCAACCTTTTGAGAGGAAAAGCATTCAAGAGTCGTAACATGTGTTTAATGTTCCATAATTCAAATCTAGTGATATCGGCCAAATAGCGTCGAACCGTTAATGATATGTAACACTCATATAGGCTCTGCACAGTCTCCTCTCGCGGCCGTTCTGATGCCTTCCCGGCCCGTAATAACTGTGGTGCAAGTTACGGCGATGTTTCGCGACCAACACTCTACACGTAGCTATGCGTTGTACAAAACAGGAAAAATGAGAGCACTTAGACGTACGTGATATAAAGGGCGTAAGTCCCACGGTCATGCTGCGTAAGTCACCCAGAAATAAATTGGCTCTGCTTTTGAGAGAATATCCGTAGATCTGGAGTAAATAGTCTATCATGTGCGAGCCTCAACTGCGAGCGTGTTGAAGACACGGTTTGGGACTCATCAATATCGTGCGACATCTGCTAGGAAGCATAGGAACAATGGGGTAGGGGAAGAGCATGTGAAAGGGCTGTATAAAGGAATAGAAACGGTTTGAAAGGTTGTGGGGGGGAACGCGATAGGGCATCCGCGGTACATACGATTTTCGATGTTCCTTGAGAAAGAAATCTGTCGCGAGTCGAAAGTAATGGAAGTCGAATAATCAGATGAGCCTATCTCACTGAACGCGTAATAAATTAACACGATCAAATAGGTGAGCAAGTAGACGCTCGAGTCTCTCTACTCCCATCTAAATATCAAGCTCGACTGTTTCGCTGAGATGGTAGCGTTCATAATCCGAGAGTAAATAGGTTGATCAACAGTTGCAATAAACTCAATAAATTTACACACACTCTCGACGAAGAGATAGTCATGGAGTCTGTGAAAGTACATGTTAAAGGAAGTTCCTGAAAGTTAGCTTAACGTCTCATCAAAGATAGCCTCACGAAGCAGTCAGCCAGAAAACTGAACTTAAGCCTTGGTGCCAAAAAATAGCGGCTCGGAAACATGGAAACTAGCCTTTTAAGGATATGTCGAATGACTACTAGTATCTTCAATGATTTGGATGCATTCGCATTCGTAAAAAAGATCGACTGCTATGAATCTGAGTGAAACGTTTCTACAATAGGAACCTATCAAGTCTCTCGCTTACCGCCATGAACGTGTGCAAGTGAAAACAGTTAGCATACAGTGCATGACGCGTTCACGCATAAGTCTCATGAGCTAAGTGCGTACATCATAATTCAAGTCGTACATAGTGTAGACTTTTGTTGTGGAGCTCCGCTGCATAGCCGGGCTGAATGATGCATGGTCTGGGAAGGATGAACTCTACGGAACTTAAGCAGCGAAGTCGCTGCAGTCGAGATCCGAAATATCTTATTGAAATTTATGTTCACAGAGACGGACTCTTTGAGCGCCTAAATAGTGACAGAGGGATCCGACCTGATGTCGCATCTCGAGAATTGATACCTCCATGTGCGTGAGGGATGACGTTAGCCTAAAAAGCTTGACGTCATGTGAAAAAACAAACTCTGAACGTACGTGATATGGAGACGACTCACAACTGGCGGAATATGTGCTAATCTCAGGAGAGACACATTGTCAGCGATTGGATAGCCTAATCCCCGACAGAAAACAAGTAGCTTTGTGGAGAGTTCCTAATATCCCAAGGATAAAGAACTGCTAGGCATAAGCGCTGCTTTTGCTCACAATGTGAGCGGGAAACTGGAAAATCTAAGCTCAAAAACGTTACGCTGGAGTGCTAGATGCTAGATTCTATCATTCTTTGGGCTTTGTCACCCGAACTACTGACATGGGTATATTGTCCTCCCAAATACAATAATAATTATAATCATTAAAATTCATAATGCTCGAAAACGTTAAATCCATGAACGTTGTTTGCCATGAATCTTTCTAGGGAATAGCCAGGAGTACTGAGGGACCTGATTTGCGAGGAAGAGTCAATCATAACACTGTTTAGCAAATTTGATAAAATCTTGCTTAGTCTGTCGCAAACATTGATACATGTGAAGAACAGTCTCAAATCGTAATATCTGTTAACAGTTTGAAAAAATCTTTCACAATTATTTATATAAAAAATTTAATTTTTTACTGTTGATCAAGTTTTGCCATTAAAGTATTATTTGATAAAATGATTGACAAAATAGTTTAATATAGCCCAAATCTAACGTTAAAAGTATTAAGTACAAAATTTACCTAAAGTGTGAAAAACTTTTACATGTTACTAATCGAATTTTTATAAGTGTATATTTAGTATTGGAAATTTGATAATCAATAAGTTTCAAAAGGTCTAGTTCACGACAATATAATTTAACTCCTTGATATTACTCGGAAACATTTGTTTGACGATTGGAAATAAATTCGAACCGACATAAACTACTAAACTACCAGAATCTCAAGCAGGTTTGTCGTGTATGGCAAGGATTTTTGGATGTGCAAATAATTTTTCTTCAATTAAAAAACTTTTTTCCTTCTTTCTTTTATCCCTTGAGGTGATTCTGGGTATTCAAAATTTTAAAACATTTTGGGGAATTAGTGATAACGTTTCAAGCTCAATCTAATAAAAAATAGCATATCAAAAATGATAGCTCCTATTGAAGCCTAAGTTGTTTTTTATATTTATTATATTTTATTAATATTAT
>JABUQX010085796.1:45000-53047 GCA_015478945.1 Trachelipus rathkii
TTTGTGTGCAAATGTTTTATTGGTGCTGGTGTGGAAAGGAATGGAGAGGAGGAGAGAAAGAGTTGCAATTCCAATGAGTGACCTGTGGTACAGAGCTATGGTAGATTTTGCTTGTGTGAGTATTAGAACTTTAAAAGTTAAATTTGTTTGAAAATTTCAAGGTTGTTCTGGTTGTGACAAATGGTCAATCTGAGGGTAATGTTGAAAAGAGTGCGATTATGGGATAATCTGAAATGATTCTTTTGTGATAAGGGTGAGTAGGAGCTTTAAAGATTTGATTGTGTTGGGTGACCTAAATGGTTGGATAGGTGATCAAAATGGGATGGTATAAGAGTGGCTTTGGAGTGTCGGGAGAAATGAGAATGGTAGGGAAGATGATTGATTTCTGGGAGTAGAGAAATATGCGTGTAAGTTATACTTTCTTTAAACACATGAGTATTCATAATATACTTAGAGTTGTTGTAGGTAGAGAATTGGTAATCGAAGTGAAAAGTTATGGTTGATTTTGTGTTGGTGAAGATGTTGAAGTATGTTAAGATGTTAAATCAGTGGGGGGGTTAGGAAAGGGATTATCAGATCATTATGTGTTATAGTCAAAATTAAAGTTAGTGGGAGCTGATAGAGAGGAAGGTGATGAGGTAGGAAGTGTATCGAATTAAGAGTGAGAAGTTAAGTGAACAAGGGATAAAGGATAAGTATTTAAGAGAGCTTTCAAATAAATCAGTTGAATGTGAAGAGTTGAAACTGGACAAATCTGGAACCAAATTAAGGAAGCGGTTGTTTGTAGTACAAAAAAAAGTATATGGATGAGTAGAGAAAAATATATCAATTTTTCACTTTTCCCAAAAAATTCAAATTGGTTTGAAAAAATTGAAACCTATTTAGATTTTTTTATACTTGTCCGATCAACATCAAATTTTTAAGAGATTGTAATAGTCGGGCGAGATGTATATTATTTTTACTTAGATAACTTTTTGTATACTTAAAAAAAATTTTTAAAATTTCCCAAATTTTTTGGGGGAAATTTGTTCCAAGAACAAATCCAAAACTAATGCATATACACAAAGAAAATATCTAAGTAAAAATGTACATCTCTTCCGACTACTATCCCTGTAAAATTTCATCCACTTCGCAAGAACAGGAAAAAAATTATTGCCATTTTTCATTTTAAAATAAAAAAAAGTGGGTTTGGAAATTGAACAACGCTGGGCACAAATCTCAAAAAATCGAAAAAACAATTGCGACTATTGTGGATAATGGACCCATCTATGCATATTTCATGTTTGAAGTCATTTCGAAAAAATTTCTGGAAGTTGATACGAAAAATGTCAAAAAACATGGGTTTTGAAAAATTGAAATTCTTAAAGAATAACTACAGACACAGAAAAACACACCCAAAAGGGGGAAACCCAATAACCGGGGGTTTTTTAAGGGCAAAAAAGCTACCGTTTGGTGTTAATAGGGCCAAAAATCGGCTGGTAATTCCGAATTTTATGTTCATTTTTAGGGGGGTGAAAATTGGGCGAAGCACGAGCCCAAAATTGGATCTTCCCCTTTAAATTAAGGGAATCTGCTTATAGTAGAGAATAAGAAAGGTGCTTTCGTAACTTATGAAATGGATGTGAGGAGAGTATTGAAAATTTGCATAATAATTTGGCAGTAAATGAAGAGGTAATATTGGAATGTGTATATGTTTGATTGTGCAAGAAGGAATAAAATAATTTAGTGGATGAGATCATTAGTAAGGAGGAGGTAATGGGTAGAATTGAGAAAGTTGAAGAATGGTAAATTTTTACAGGTAAGATGAAATTACTGGTGAAATTATTAAGAATGGTGGCGAGATGGTGATTAATTCTATTTGGAAGTTTTGTAACAAAGCGTTTATGGAGGGTATAGTTACAAGGGATTTTAGGAGAGCAGTAATAGTACCCTTGTATAAAGGTTGAGGAGGATAAGGGTAACTGTGGGAATTAAGGGGAATTAGTTTATTGAGAGTTGTGTATAGGGAAGATATATATTGGTATTTTGGTCGAAAGAGTGCGTCGAGTGACTGAAAGACTGATTGGTGAAGAACAAGGTGCGTTTAGATGTGGTAGAGGATGTATGGGTCAAATCGCTTAACAATTGAAACAAATGATTGAGAAAGATGAGGGTGAATAAGAATAAATTGTTATTTAGGATTAATGGGATTTCTAACAGGCGGTATGATAAGATTATATAGGGAGGCTCTATGTAGGTGTTAGTGATATTGTGTTGGTGGGTAGACTTCTGAATGGAAATCATGGAGCATGTATGACGATAGTAAAGCGTGTGTAAGAATAAATGGATTAGAAAGTAATTGAGTTAATATTAATAGCAGAGTGAGGCAGGGATGTGTTATGTCTCCTTGGCTATTTAATTTGGATATAGATTGGGTATGAAAGAATTAGAGGTGGAGGGGGCAGGGAAAGGTCTTAGAATGATAAAGAATGGAAGAGAGTGGAGGGTACCTAATTTATTTTATTCGGATGATTTGTTTTGTGTACGGATCTGAAGAGAGTTTGGAGAGGATTGGTACGAGGGATTTGGCAGGCGCGTGTGTAAAAGAAAGAGTTGAAACCGTAAAGGTAGATAAGAGTAAGGTTATGTTTGTGAGTGAGGACAGTCATCGGTGTGAAGCTATGTTGGAAGGTGGGTAACTGGAAGAAGTGTCTGAGGTTTAATTATATTAATATATGTGTTGGATGAAAGGGGAACGGATTCTACAGATTGAAGTAGGAGAGTTGTGAATGGTACGAAGGTGGCTGGTGCAATTAAATCCTTGGTGGATGTAAAGGGACCAAAGTTTTGGAGTGCGCTAGCATCTTACGTGCAGGATTATGTTGTTATACAATATGTTAATGTATGTTAGTGAAAACTTATGATCTGGAATAAGAGGCCATGATCTAAAGTACAAATAATGTTTAGATGGACAATCTTAGGGGCGTGTTAGGTGTCAGAAGAATTGATAAAATGAGGAATGAATACATTAGGGAGTTGTGTGATGTAAAAAAGGAGTAAATGAGAGAAAAAATAAAAGTACATTGAGATGGTTTGGCCATGTGGAAAATATGGATGATAGTCGATTGGATAAGCGGATTCATAGTGGTGAGTGTGCTGAGAATCGAACGGCTGAGAAACCGAAGAAAAAGTTGATTGACTCAGTAAAGGAATGCCTGGAGGAGAGATGTCTGAGTTTGGCAGAGGCGAGAAGAAAGGTAAATAATAGGAGTGAATGGTGGGGTTTTGTTAGAGGAATTGATGAGGCCTATCTGGGCCAAGGGATAAACCTTACATTGACGAGATGCCATAGTGAGGGTCCGTCGCCAACCCGTGAATCCCTAGGGTGAATTTTCCTAACTGGGACGAGTTCTCACTTAAGAGAATAAATAGGGCGGTAAGAAAGGGCTTTCTTTTTGACTTGTGCCATTTTCTTCTGGTACATTTCTGTCTCCGGTGCATGTGACGCACCTTACCCCTTGTCATCAGGAGAGATGGTGGGTTATGATGATCCCTGTTTTCATCTAGAAATGAGTAATTTTTATATTTTTAAATATTTATTTACCTATTTATTAAATTCGATTTAATGGACCTTCAAATTTTATATTTAGAACGTTTTCTGCTGACGTAATTATCAAGTATAGGGACACCAGAAAATTTTCACCGATTATCATGAAAAGTATATAATATTTTTGAAATCACCTGTTAAGAAAGATAAAATCAAAAATAAAGTTTAAGAAAATTAAGCATGAAAAACTTATGACTAAAATTTTATATTTAGGCTTATTTAGTAATTCCAGATGCATCTATTAAAATTTTTTACAGACCTATATAAACTTATGATGTGGAAGTAACATCGTATTCTTTTTCCAAAACTCACCGGTCAAACGGGACAGTCTTCCGTGTGAAGTTATGTTGGATGGTGAGTAACTGAAACAAATGTCGGTGTTGTAATATTTAGGATATATGTTGGATTATAAGGGAACGGATGATGCAAGTGTAATAGGAAAGTCGTGAATGGCAGGGAGGTGGCTGGTGCTATTGAATCGTTGGTGGATGTAAAGGGACTAAGTCTTGAGTGCGCAAGGGTCTTACATGAGAGTATGTTGTTATCTGTGGTAATGTATAGTAAGTAGTTAGACTGTGGTCTGGAATAAAATTTCAAATCTAAAGTTCAATGTGTTCAGATGGACAATCTTAGAGGCGCGTTACTTGTGAGAGAATTGATAAAATGGGATTAGAGAGTTGTGTGTGTGAAGAAAAGGGTAAGTGAGAGAATAAATGAAAGTACTTTGAGATGGTTTGGTCATGTGGAAAGGATATGGATAGAGTTGGTTGGTTTAAGTAGATGTATAGTGGTGAGTGTGTTGAGAGATTCGCCGGCTGGGAGACCGAAGAAAAAGTGAATGAGTCAGTAGAGGAATGCCTGGAGGAAAGAAATGTGAGTTTGTCAGAAAGCGAGATAGAAAAGTGCATAGTAGGCGTAAAGGGTATGGTTTTTTGGGGGGTTATGGGTTGTGGCTTCATCTGGCCAAGGGATGGACGCCCAATTGAAGGACGTTTGCCCATCGTGAAGGCTGTCGCGGTCCCGTGAAGCTCTAGGTGGACTTTCTCCTGCGATTGAGTTCTCACTGAAAGGTGGTAAAGGGGGCGGTAAGGCCTGGCTTTCTTTCAACTTGCGTCATATTCTTCTACTACTTTCTGTTTCCGGTCCTTTTGCTCACCTTACCGCCAGTCTTGGGGAAAATAGCATGCGCATGATAAACTGGTGATGATATATGATAATGATGTTTCTATATATATATATTTATTATATATACTATATATATATATATATATATATATATATATATATATATATATATATATATATATATATATTATATATATATATAATATATATATAACAATATATTATATATATATTATAACTATATAGTAATATATCTATATATATATTATATATAATATATATATATATTTATATATATATATATATATATACTATATATATATAGTTATATATATATATATATATATATATATACGTTTTCACCACCTACGGGCAGGGCCATTTCCAAAAGGAGGTGGCAAAAAAGAATATAAATAAAAAATAAAACTAAAAAATAAACAAAAAGAAAAACAAAAATAAAATAAATAGAAAAGTACCCACCCAGTCCACTTGCTTAACCGCAAATTACGCATATGAACACAGACTTTAAAGAGAGAAGATTAAATACTGCGGGAAAAATAGATGAATGCAAGAAGTTCCATAAACAGATGTGGCTCGAAAGAAAAAAGCACCAACAACGAGTGATCCTTGAGCCTTCAATATCCATTCGCATATTCATGTGGGAGTAAGGCACCTCTTGTGTTACGAGGCGACCCAGTGGTGGAGGAATGCTAGAAGTCAATTCATTCGAGCACCTACTTGTGATACCTTTAGAAAGAGAGATGGGCGCCAATGTTACGTCGGAGAAGAAAGAGGGTCTATTGAAGCCCAGAAAAGTATGGGAACAAAAGTTTATAAACCTCTTAGCCTTATCCTCAACCAATATCCCAAAAAGAGGGTGGAAACCGTAATTCAAACCCAAATTTGAGAATTGTAATTCCATATAGTGCGCGAATAAAACCTTTATAAAGCTGGAGTATCTAAGCAGAAGAAAAAAAATTCAAGCAATCTGAACAAAATTTCCAACTTCTTTGAGGCTATTTTAGCATCCACTGAATATGAGGTCTCCACGTCAATCTCACTATCTTATGTCTCAGCTCAAAGACTGTTTATGTGTGTATACAGTGAGCACCATTAGAGACTTCGGAGGTGATAGGAAAAGTTGGAAGTGTTTTAAAAAGGGAGATATGATAAGTTGAGTTTTTAAAAGAGTTGAATTTTTTTCACAAGACTGCGGATACCCCACTGGGAAATCCCGACCAGATCGCAAGATTTTAATCGAAAGCTGAAGACTATAGAGCAATATATATATATATATATATATTAATAGTATATATATATATAATATATTATATATATATATTATATATATATATATCTTATATCTTATATATATATATATATATATATATATATATATAATATATATAATATTATATATATATATATTATATATATATATATATATATATCTATAATATATATATATATTATATATCTATATATATATATATATATATATATATCTATTATAATATATTATATATATATATATATATATATATATAATATATCTATATATCTTTATATATATATATATATATATATATATATGATATATATATATATATAAAGTAAGTTTACAAGTGTAATATTCGAGGGGTATGGAATCCTGGAAATCCTGGAATCCTGGAAGGATTCCAGGAACCTGGAACTGGAAAATGACTTCCTGGAACCTGGAAAATGGAATCAAAGAAATGGAATAAAATAGGAAAATTAAAATATAATTAAAATATTAGAATTAAAATGTTATGAATAAACGAATTATATATATATATATATATCATTATTATATATATATATATATATAATCGTCTGTGGTCATTCAGTTTGTTCGGTAATATATATATATATATATATATTATATATATATGTACATGCTTAGAGAATACGTACATGCTTAGAGAATCCGTTCATGCAAGAGAGAATACACGCACACGTACACGCACACACCCTGCACCCCCGCTTATATATATATATTATATCTATCTATATATCTTTATATAATATATATATATATATATATATATATATATATATATATATATATATCTAATATATATATATATATTATATATATATATAATATTTATATATATATATATATATATATATATATATATATATTATAGGGATTAAAAATAAAAAAGGTGTAAGTAGTTACAGTGTAATATTCGAGGGTATGGAATCCTGGAAATCCTGGAATCCTGGAAAGTCCAGGATTCCAGGAACCTGGAACTGGAAAATGACTTCCTGGAACCTGGAAAATGACTTCCTGGAACCTGGAAAATGGTTTCCAGGAACTGGAAACTTGGAAACTAAAATATATATATATATAGTATTATAATATATATATATAATATATATATATATATATACTATATATATATATATCTATATATATATATATATATATATCTATATATATATATATATGTACAATGTAGAGAATACGTACATGCTTAGAGAATCCGTTCATGCAAGAGAGAATACACGCACACACCCCGCACCCCCGCCCCTCCCTGCCACCCCCGCTTTATATATATATTATATATTATATAATATATATATATATATATATATATATATATATATATATATATATATCTATATATATAGATATATATATATATATATAATATATATATATATATATATATATATACGCGTATACGTACGTACAAGTAAGGAAAGATACAAGCGTGCGCGCGCATACATGCAAATTAATTTTTCGCGTCGGCCCGCCCCTCGCGCACAGCAGCAAGCACCACCACGTCTTCCCCGTTCAATCGCTCGCCATCAACTGATTTTAAAAATATTGTAGAGAGGGGAGAGAAGGGGTAAAGAGAGGGGTGAAGAGAAGGAGGGAGAGAGAGGGAAAGAAAATCTAATTATAGCTTAAGCCTAAAGGTGTAAGGTATCAACTGCCAATTATAACGTTAAAGAACAAAGGCGTGGGAATTCAAGAGGGTAGAGAAAATGATTTAATTACCTTAAATGAAGGTTTTCAAATTTATGACTTTTTGTATGGAAGGGAGATTTTAATTTCTTTGTATTGAACCCTCACTTACTTGACAGGTTTCAAAAATTTATGACTTTTTTGTTAAGAGGGGAGATTAATTCCTTTGTATGAACCTCACTTCACTGACAGGTTTTAAAAAATTTATGCCCGTAAAATAACGAATGCGTGGGAATTCAAGAGGGTAGAGAAATGATTTTAATTTTACCTTTAAATACAGGTTTAAAAAATTTATATGACTTTGTCCAGACAGGGGAGATTTAATCCTTTGTATTGAA
>JABUQX010085797.1:0-10000 GCA_015478945.1 Trachelipus rathkii
GTTAGACATATAGCGATATATCGTATCGCATACTATTATGCGCGTACGTGGGACGCCGCGAGACTTAAAGACAGCGCACTAGAGAGAGATTTTTGATTTTCTGAGAACGAAGTTCGATTGACAGAAATATGTAAGCCGACTATTTTCTGTTCGTTTCTAAAAGTGTTTAGGTATATCTTATTTGTCTTTCTGGAACATATATGATGACTAAATGAATATACACATTTTATTTAATAGTTATAAGAATTATAGATATGAGGAGATATGATGAAGAGCGTAATAACTAAATTAAGCATGAATGAATTTCGATAAATAGTAAAATTGGGTGAAATATTTCTCAATCTTTTTCGCTTTCATTTCGTTTATTAATTGGTAGGTGCGTAAAGTTGGTTTAGCGGCTTTGAATGCCTCTGTCCGATCAATTTTATTATTTTGTATAGTTTGTTTTATTATTATTATATTTCATGATAGTGGTCTTTTTTATTTTTATTTACAAAGTAAATGTAGTAATGATTTTTAAATTATAATTAATGGTGATTAAAGTTTTCAATGTGGAAAATATTGCTGTTTATTTTCTTGTTAAGCTAATGGTGTTTTAAGCTGTGCTGTGTTTTAAATGTAATTGTGTTTATTGTGTAATATAGATTTGCATTGTTGATTTCAATAAGCATGCGTCCTGTAAATACGATTTCGCGCAAGTGATAGTGTCCCCACAGTGTTTGGCTATTATGTCACTAGTCAGGTAAGCGGTGTATATTATTGAAATTTTTCATTTATCGAAGTGTGGTAAAGAATATATTGTGTTAACAATATATATAAATATATTTAACGATTTAATATTATTTATTATTTTAACACAGGATTAATTGTTAAAGTCCTATTTTTTATTTGAATAGATTTGTTTTTAATATTCTAATGTTTAGACAACTCTTTGCTTTAGAACAACAGCTGTTTTGTGTCAGCTGGGACTGCATTGACTTGTACATCACTGATTAAATCGATGTCTTGAGTATTATTAAATCAATTTAAATTTACAAGTAAATTATTATTATATCTCTTTGCAAAACCTAGTCAGATCCATATATTTTTGTTATATAATTATTGGTTATTTATATTATTATTATTGAACATAGATCTATATATATGATTTTATATAATTTAATATAATATTATATATATATATATATATATATATTAGTATATATATATATATTATATATATATATATATATATAGTTATATCCATAGAGGTGGGCACCCGCTCATTTAGGGGTAGTCCGCTAGCGCACCTCCGCACCTTGAGAAAGTGTAAGTCCGCTAGCGCTCCTCCGCACCTATTCAGTCACCATCTTTGTTTTTTTTTTTCTTTTTCTGTTTTCTTAAACCTCCCGCAATCGCAAGTCTCGCACGTCCGCACCGTCCGCTATTCTCATTTCAGCTAATAATGTTGCGGACTCACAAAAAGGTTTTAATATTAAATACTAAATAAGTATATATCCTTACAAATAAATTTATTTGTAATATTAATATGAAAAATATGAATGAGGATCGATTTAAAAATCTCAAGATTTTTCCTCTTCCTCCTCAATGTCTTCTTCCAAAAGACAAAGAAATCCAATTTATATTTCACCCATAGATTAGCTCTTCAAATTAAATAGCAGTAAGGTCTGACCTCTTTGCCCTCAAAATATTCCCCATTCCAATTACTAATATAAATTCGCTCTATTTCAGATCAGCAAAACAGGGAGAGGGTATCTTATATCTTTTTTATGAAGAATTTCAACAAATTCTGCTATGCTTGACTAGGGAAGATAATGTCCTGGTGAGAGTGAGTGTCTGGTTGTGTTAGTGTTCGCTTTCCAGCAGCATTTGCATAAAAGCCGGGAAATCGGCGCTGGATTATTCTGGCCAACACTTTTCTGTAAATATTTTGAACGAACCTACTGTAGACTTACATAAAGAACGACCTGTTCGTCCAAGACTTTAGTAGCCCCAGGAACATATTGACTCCTGTGCTGGCCGCCGCTAATGCTACGTACAATATAATAAAACGATATAATTATATATATATATTATATATATATATATATTTATTATTATATTATATATATATATATAATTATTAGTTATATATTATTATATATAGTATTTATAATATTATATATCATTATATTTATATATATAATATATTATATATATATATTTATAATTATTATATATTAAAATTATATATATTCATGAATATAAATTTTCTATTTGTTTAAAGAGAATAATTGGTTATCTTAATCTACGATTATAATATTATTTATTTATTATTTATATTATTTATATATAATATATATTATATACTTTATTAACATTATTATATATATATATATATATATATAATATTAATATATATAGTAATATATATAGTTATATATATATATTATATACTATATATTTATCTATATAACGTATTATATATATATATATATATATTATATTATTTTGAAGAAGTTTGAAACTATTGTATGCATTTAATGCTATAGAATATATTATTATTTATATATTAATTTCATATATATATATATATATATATATATATATATATTTATAAATAATATATATATAATATATATATATATATATATATCTAATATATATATATATATATATATATATTATATTAATATTTAATATATAATATTAATATAGAATAATATATTTATTATTATATAAAATATATATTATATATTAGTTATTATATATATATATATATATATATATATATATTATTATAATATAGTATATATATATATATATATATATATATATATTATATATATCATATATATATATATATATATTGCTATATTTTATATATATATATATATATTAATATATTTATATTATATATATATATAATATATATAATTATATATATTATATATATTTAATATATATTATATTTATCTTTATTTTTATATACTATTATATATATATAATTTATATATATTATATATATATGTATATATATATATAATTTATATATATATTATATATATTATATATTATATTAACTATATATATATGTATATATATATATTTAATATACTATATATATAATACTATGTATATTTATATATAATATATATATATTATATATATATATATAATATTATATATATATATATTATATATTATATATATATTTATATTATATAGTTATTATATTTTTATATTATTATATATATATTATATATTATATTTATATATATATATATATATATTATATATTATAATATAAATATTTATTTTCAAAACCATATTTCTTTCATTATTTTCAATTTCATTTAACATCTATAATAAAGACTAAAATAATATATATATCTAAGACTTTAGTTCTTGTATATTTACATTCTGTATATAATATATTTATATCATTATTAATATTATATATATATATTATTATATTTTATTATATATATAATTATATATATATTTTATTTATTTATTATTTTATTATTATTTATTTTATTTTTTATTTAATATATTATATATTTTAATATATATATTTAATATATTAATATAGTATTATTATATATATATATATATATCATATAATACTATATATATACATATATTTATATATAGTATTTATATTAATTATATATAGTAGTAATTATATAATTTTTTTCATTAGTTAAACTTACAATTCTTCGCAAATTCATCAATATATAGTATATATATATATATATTACATTATATATGAATATAGTATATTAATAATATTTAGTTATATATATATTTATATATTATTTAGTATATTTATGACTAATTATTGGGGTGATTCATATAATTTAGTTGATATCTAGTAGTAGGTTAATTGTAGTATAGTTATTCTTTGTGGGTTGTTTTATCATAGACATTGAATTCACGTTAATTGCCTATTATTATTATAATAATATTAATTAATTAAAGAATAGAGTCAAACGTGATTTTAGCCATCAGTCTCATAAAATCAATGGTCAAATCTATCTTTATTTATTATTATAGAATGAGTGGACTTATTAAATGGATGATAGAAATTGGGTTGTTTTTGGCAGGTGTTAGATTATTGGAATATAACATAAAGTCCTTGACCCTGAATTAATGATATTTTAGTATAATTATTAAATAAAAATATTATATTCTTTTATTATTAACCATAAGAATTCTTAAATATAGTAAGATTCTAGTACTTTCATATTGTTCAAAGGTGTCTGGAACAAAAGATGCGGAAACTTTTTTGACGGCACGTGCAAGTCCCGCTCAATTTTCTCTGACGCACATCTGCCATACCTCCGGGTAAGTCGCACTTTTGTCTGTGCTTGTGCACTCCTCTTTCGGAGCGAGTACTTTAAGCGGACGTAGCGGACTAACAGAGGCGTAATGTGCCTCACCTCTGATATATATTAGTTTATAATATATATCTTGTTAGTTAGTGTACTTATGTTTATCCAAACAGATATTTGGTATCAATATATATTTTCACCTGTGTTATAATTATTTTTTTGGTTATATTATTATTATTGATTTTATATATTATTTTGTGTATTATTTATTTAAATTTAAGTAGGTAGTTTTGTGATTTTATTATATAATTTGTAGATTATTTTTTCGTTATTGTGTTACTAGTATGAGCAAGATTTGAAGTTTTTTGATGGCAATGAATTTTAGTTTTTGATTATAAATTTACATTTAGAGGATAAAAGCATTTAAGTTGTTTGGGATGATGAGCTACGTCGTGTATATTGCTAAAAAGCATATTTAGATTATTGTATGCATAGGTATATTTAGTAAGATTGTTATATAGGTATATGATATAAGTCAGTTGAGTGATTTATATAGTAATTCCAGGTTAGTTGTTATAGGGCTAGTTTAATATGGGCTTGCTTTGGTTGGTTTTGCGGAGGCTAGTATTTAGGTTATGTAGTATAGGGTGTATAATATTTATATTATAGCCGTTATATCAGTGACGGTAGTGTTGCGTGTGCTAGTTGTATTATTCTGTATTAGTGAATTGGTTATTTTTTTTTTAAATTAATATATATAGTAGTTCATAGGGGTATCACGGTATTAGTACTGTTATTATTTTATATATTCTTTAGTTTGTTTTTTTTATATTACTTTATTACTTTTACGTATGCTTATTTATTTTATGTATATATATATTATTATTATTATTTTTTGTTCTATATTTTTTGTGCGGTGCGCATCGTAATACGGATATCTACCGGACATTGCCGCGCTACATGTGTCGTATGGGCTATTGAATTTATAAAACCTGTTTGATTTTTTTTGAAGTTATCTAATATATCTACTATTATAATATATACCTGATTAATATAGTCACTTGAAGGTTTCTATCATTTGCTAGTGCTGCTAGTTACTTCTGGATACTACGGACATCCGTCTACAAATGTTTCATTTTTTGGATCTTTTTATATCAATTTGTAAGACCAGTACATTTTTCATTTATTTTATTTAATTTTAAATTAAAATATTTCTAAAATTTATCTTCCAGTAGGTTTTTCCTATTGAGTGATTTCCATAACGTGTTTTTCTTTCTCAATTTTATTTCAATTATTACATTTTAGTTTATTTTGCTTTTATAGTCTTAAAGACATCTGGTTTCATGATCAAAATAATTGATCATAAAATTTAACGGGTTCATTCCATTGATAAGAAAGTAATTGTAATGATAACTGTTTTCACATAAGGTAAAGAACCCGGTCAAACCGTTGTTCCACTTTGAAGGGTCTTCAGGGAGATAGGTTGGTGAGTTGTTAAGTATATATTATATTTTAGTTCATTCTAAATATTTGCACGAAGGTCTTTATGCTCGGTAACTTTTCATTTAACAGGTTAGGCCATGGATAACTGCTTACTATATCAGGTTTGTAAGATTAATCATTTGTATTTGTTTGATGATTATGGAATTGTCAATTGCGGGGGCCTGTAGCCAAGGATTTGTTTTATTATCGTTTGGTAGGTTAAGTTTTTGACAATTATAATTGATATCTTTTAACCATTACGTCACTATCAATTATTTATTATTTATTTATTATTAATTATTATTATTATTCTATTATTATTTATTATTATTAATTATTATATATTTATTTATTATTATTATTAGTGGTGGAAACTTTCTGATATATTATCATCAAATTTGGTATACTTTTTTATCTTAGTAATATTAATATATCTGATATTGTCCTGGAATACTTATAGGTTATTGATTTTGAATTTTCAGACACATTTTCCCCATAAATTATTATTTGTGATTTCTTTTACAGTTCCCTTACTGCAGAAGTATGGTTGGCAATATTTTTCTTTTATTGCAACATCATCCTAGCTCCAACTCCCGGCGATGTATGAGTTTTTTCTTTTGTATTATATTTTATCTGCTGTTATTTGTATTAGTATTATTAACATGATTATTTAAAAATTTCATATTTTATAAGGGGAGGGTCCAATTTTGGCTTCGGGCAGAGCCCAATTTTCACCTCCCCCCTAAAAATAGACATAAGAGTTCTTAATTTTCACAGACGCAAATTTTTTGTAATTAGGTAAGAAAGATTGTCAAGACCGCAACCTTTTTCTGACCTCTAAAACGTCATTTTCGAGTGATTTTCTGTGTCTGTATAGTAATTGTTTTGGCATTTTCGTTTTTTCATTTTTTGATTTTTTTTTTGAAATTTGTGCTCAACAATGTCAAAATTCAATTAATCTTCCCTTTTTTTGCGTTTTTAAAATGAAAAACTGTGCCGATAAAATTTTATCGGAAATAGCACTCATTAGCGTTTGAAAATTTTCAATGAAAGCACTAAAAAACGAATAAACTATTTACAATTTACTTAATAATCTTTCTTTTGAAGATAATTATATGCATGTAGTTTTGGATTTGTTCTTGGAACAAATTTTCCGCAATTTTTTTTTATAATATTTTAAAATTTTTCTTTTGAGTATTAACAAAAAAATCATCTAATTGTAATAGAAAGATGAAATGAAACGAAAGATGGTAGAAGCTCTGGAAATTATGATGTTTCTGACGCATAGAATTATTAATATTATATATATTCTATTCTTTATTTAATATATATATATTATTTAATATATTATATATATTTTATTATTATTATATTATATATTTATATTATATATATATTTTATTATATATTATTTTATATATATATATAATATATATATATTATAATATTTATATCATTATTTTTACTAAAAAAAAAAAACAGTTTTGGTATTAAAAAGGATTATCATTTATTTTTATTAATATTATATTATATTAGTAATATATTATTATTATATATATTATATATATATATATATAATTATTTTTATATATTATATAATAAGTATTATATATTATATATTTAGTTATATATATTATATTATATATTTATATATTATCAATATATAGTATATTATATATTATATATATAATATATATAAAATAATTAGTAATAGTATAATAGGATAATTTATACTATTTATATAGGTATTTGCTTAACATAAGTATATTATGAAGTAATGACGTATGTATATATGAGGATAATAGTATATTATATCAATTATATATCCTTTGTATGTATAATTTATGAATTATTTAATATATATAATCAATATATATTATATTATTTATTATATATATATGTTTTTTTATATATTAATATATATAGTGTATTTTTGTTGGTTTATGTATTTGGTTATATTTATACTATTTATTTATTGTGGTGTTACCGTTACGTTTTATAGTGATTAGTTATTATTTTTAGGTATATATTAAGTTAACCGTGTTTAGCGGGGGGGTTTTAGAGTGGGTTATACAAAGATATTATGCGTATTTATTCTATTGCTGTATAAGTGATGGGTTATATTATTATATTGAGGTATGTATATTTTTGGGAGTTATATTATATTATGAGGATTTATTAGAAGTCTATATAGAGCTCTGTTTATTATTGTGATTATTTTTACATAGTTTATTTATAGTTTGATTTATTATTTATAGTTATTTTTTTTATTTGTATTGTGCAGGGTTTTATTAATAGTTATTATTTAATAGGAGTATGTTTATATATTGATTACTTATGAGTATTAGTGTAGTTTACTGTATATTTTTAATTAGTGATGTATTATATGTTTATTATTTATAAGGGCGCTATGGGGTGGTTAGCTATTTCTGAAAGAGTTTGGGTATATTTATATTATAGTGATTTAGTGTTTTATGGTAGTTATGTATAGGTTTTACTGGTTTATTAATTATTATACTATATATAATATATTCGTAGTATAATTTCCTGATTTTTTTATACTGTTAATTATATAGTAGAGCTAGCAGAGTTCTATTTCTGTTTGACAGGTTTTGTGAAGGTATCTATAACGATGTATAAGATCTAGATGATGTAGAGGCGCGAACTTTGCGCTTGCGATTCTCGTATGTCATCGCCTTTTGTGAGCCACGTGTAGTGTGTGATCGATATATTATATAAGCTACTTCTATATTTTTTGTTAAGCTAAATATTTCTATTATAAATTTTTGTTTACGTTTTTTTTAGTAATAATTTTCTCCTTATTGTTTTAGTGTTAAAGTTGTTGTTCAATGACAAATATGAAACTATTATTTACATATAATTAAATATAATGAAGGAATTATTTTATATAAATTGTAAAATAGATAATTATTTCTATTGAAATTTAATTACACTTTTTAAAGGTTTAAAATGAAAATGAGATGAATAATGAATGCATAAATATTTGTAATATTGGCTATATTTTAGGCAATGAAAAATATAAATATATGTATTATTTATCTAGCTATCTCATATTTACAGAATAGTGGTTTAATATCTAAGTTATGTCTAAGATGGATTAATGTGATATGTTATAACGAGATATTATATATAGAAATTTTTGCTTTCAATCTAATAAGAAAAGCAACTTTTCTCCTTTTGTAAATCCTTCCCACTTTTTCTCGTGCAAAGTTTCCTTAATGTTTCCATGGTTTTATTCTCACATTTTATCTTATCATTTCTCATTTCTTCGCAATATTCTATTCATTATTAAGTTGCTCTTACATTTTCTTTTGTTTATTTATTTTCATCTTTTTATGTACTTTCTTTATTTCATGTTCTATTTTCAGCATTCTTTTCACGCTTTTCTTTTTATATTTCTTTTCATCTCTTTTTGTTAAGGTCCATTTAACTTTTTTTCCTGTCTTTTTTTTCATCTTCAATTTTACTTTCATCATTGTTTAATTATGTAACATATTTTGTTTTCTTTATTTTCCCTTTCATCCTTTTACTGATTTTTCTCATCCGCTTGTCATGCTTATTGCTTCCTCAAATCTTATAAATTTTGTTTCTTTAGAGATAGGGGGCCCGGAGGCATTTCCTCCGCTGACGTTTTGAGGTACGATTGTTAGTGCTACTCTCTGAGTCTGGCCTCCTCCCTCGTTCAATGTACTAATAATTTTCATCTAATGTCTCAAATACTAACTACTTTATTCCCTCAGTGTTTTGGATAGCTACTGTCTCAATGATTCCAATCCTTATGTCCGTAAATAATAGTGAAGCCGCTCTTTGATTCCTTCTAACTATCGCCCCCTTTCTATTTATTGTCTATCTCACCTTGTATTCTTATGCCTAGAGATTTGTAAACCCTTCTCACTCTCTATATCTTCTTCGTACATCTTTTACTGGAAGTCATATATCAATTCTCTATCTTTCCTGATTTTCGCTCCTAGTTTTTACGGCTTTTGTCTGGGTGGGCTGGTGGTCGGTGAGTGGTTTTACGTTTGGTGTAGTTTATACTTGGTCCTATTTAATGCGATTTATTTTTGTTTGTTTTTTTTTTTTTCTCCGCTAGGGAATCCATCGTGTGTGAGGGTATCTTTCTGGCTTGGTGGTGGTCGGCGTTGAAACAGGTGGTGTCCGGAAAGGCATGTTGAACCGGT
>JABUQX010085797.1:15000-17446 GCA_015478945.1 Trachelipus rathkii
TATTAGAACTCATAACTATTATATATATATATATATATCTATATAATATATATATATATATACTATATGTATAATTATTATAATATATATATTATATAGTAGTAGTATAAGTAGTATTAGTTGATATATATATATAATATATGAGTATATATATAAATAGATAACTTATATATATATAGTACATATCAATGTATATATATATATATATACTAGTATGATAATTATATGCTTACTATATACTATCTCAATTAGTAGTTATATGTAGTACTATACTATAGTAATGAGTTCCACATTTGGAATCCGTGGGTTTAAGGAGGCGAGTCCTCTAAGGAGACGGCGATTTCCTCTCGAAACTATGGGTTTCGAATCCTGCGTCTCGGCGTGTACGCGAAGCGACGAGCAAGAAAACCTGCCGGTCAAATAAGGCCCGTATTTGTCAGTCGAATAGCTAATATTTACTATTACAATCAGTTGTAAGGCAAACGTGTATCTAATCTAATCTCTGCAGATCAGCACCACACTTTCGCACTACCAAAGCATTGCCAGACACAACAACAGTAACAATCTATTTTCACTGTACGAAACACTCCACACTTCTCTGGCTGGTTCGTGCGCATTGGAAGGCCAGCGCATATGATGCAGCATCCCACACCCCATGGTTTGCAAAGAATTCCGATTGAGTGTGTACCGGAAGCGAGGCGCTGCTATCGGGATTAACGATAATCGCTGTAGCCCCCTTTTCATGCCACGGTGGTCAGACCCATACAAAATTAAATCTTGCTGCTGACATATTCCGATGCTTGGAAATTTGAGCGTGTCATACTTTTCGATCTTGAGATTGAAAGTTATGTGGTGTAGAAGTAGACATATATATATATTATTATTACTATATATATTACTATATATATATATATAATTTATATACTATATATAATATATATATACTTCACTATATATAATATATATTAAGCATGATAAGTGTATAATGATACTATTATATATAGTATATATTACCCCCCCTATTATAATTCACACAAAACATAAGTTTACTTGTAGATTCGCAAGAAAGCCTGCCTAAGCCACAATAATTCAGTAGACTACTAATCAAAAACACGAGAACAAAACGCATTTTTGCTCACATACATACAACAATCACCTTTGGGTGGCAACATTAGGTAGATAAAGACAGTAGGTAAGGCTTCGTTTTTAAACGCTCAAACACCTGCGTGACAGTTAAGAATATGAGAGAGGTTTAGAGGAGGAAAGGAAGTGTTCCAGCAAGTGGATATTGGAATAAAGACTACTGCTAACGTTGCAGAAATTGGCACTACCGTGGCGGTGCTAATTCCACTAGAGAAGGAATGCCAAGTCTTAAGGAAATGACAGAGGGAATTTTGGATGAGGGACTATTTTGGAAGAAACCATTCCAAATCTTTTCCAAGTCTTTTTAATTTTGCAATTTCTATTTAATTAATTATTAAAGAGTGTATGTGTAGCATGTGAAAGTGGAATCAAACATATAGAGTAGAGATATTCCTGTGTAGGAAGGGTGTGTGTGAGTGAAGAGCGAAAGAACAAAAACCAGCGGGATGTTCATACACACCCAGCATTACCCAAGAAACAAACTTACGACGATTAAACCATATTACTATTCTTTAGTTTTTATAGCTAAAGAGAAACTAAGTACTATTCTTTAAACTATAAATGAAATTTTTGGAAGCAAAATAAGAAAATATGTTGGGAAAGTAACTTAGGTCATTAATTCATCTTTGTCAGTCTCAATAGCAACGTAAGTGTAATTTAAAAAAGAAATAGATGACAATAGAGTAATTTTATCAATTAATGTTTAATAAAGGCTTACTAAAAAACATTTTCTACAAAATTTACTTTGTAAGAATAACATCAACCCAAGGTTTTCATGGAATAGAAAAAAAGTATTACCCTGTTCTAATTAGATAAATGTCAATATACTGAATTGAAGAAAATACTTTTGAAAGGAATATTAAAAATTTTCATAAAATAAAATCTTTTAAAATATTAAAAAATTCTACCTGCGAGCTCGTCTCCGACTCTGTTCGATTTTTTTTCTCTCTTTCTCTCTCTATAGTCTCTCGAATAGTTTCTGATAGTCTCCGACGTCTTTTCCTTTCCTTACTGCAAAATAAAATTACGGCATGATAATAATAATAAAAATTAATGGTACATTAATAACAATAATAAATGTGCAAAAATTTTCATTTTACATTTAAACCAACAAATAAAAAAAGCAATTTAGAAATAAAATTGCAAAGTAGGTATAAAATCTAAAAGTTTATAGATAATTTCTTACAAATAGCTACATTTTTTGTTAGTATGCAAGCAACAAATAATTAATAAGGAAAATTAATTTCTTCAATGGGGAAAAAAATAATCAGAGTTAAGAATTGAACAGCTGAAGAAGAAACTT
>JABUQX010085798.1:0-17500 GCA_015478945.1 Trachelipus rathkii
TATATATGTATAGTTTAGTGATATATTTATATATATATATAGTAGTATAGTGAGCACGATCAGCAGATGGATCTTTATTTTGTGGGGTAGTATATATATATATATTATATAATGTATATATATATATAATTATAGTAGTATAATATATATATATAGGTGAGTATATATATAGTATAGTAGTGTAGTAGTATTGTAATATATATATAGTTATATAATAAATAGTATATATATATATTTATATTTTATATATAAGTATTAGTTATATAGGGTGAGGGTGTATATAAGTGGTGGTATATATATATAATATACTTTTCCTGTCTTCTTTTTTTTGCTTTTCTCGTACGTTTTATTAGTATGAATATAGTAATTTTGGATCATCTGTAATTTTAAGTTTCCTTTATTATAATCGACTTTTTTCTATAAAAATAACTTTCTCCACATCATTCATAAATAAAAATTATAAATATAATAAAATAAAATAACACAATATTAAATTTTCCAAATTCATAAAAATTCGGTTATCGAAGGACCATAATTAAAAGGTTGCAAAGTCATTTCTAAATTATCTTACTTTTAGTTTTAATTTTATTTTTTTTACTTTTAACGAATTTTGATTTCTAAGTATTCAAAAATTTATGTAATACAAATATATTAAGTCATTTTTAAAATAATAATTATCATTAATTAAAACAAATAATAATATAATAATAATAATAATAATAATAATAATAATAATAATAATAGATAATAATAATATAATTAGAATAACATAATTGAAAAGTAATAATAATAGAAATATAGATAATATAATAATAGTGAATTATACAAAAACTAAGTAAATTACATTCACTCACAAACATACCGGTAAAATAATAATAATAATAGATAATAATAATAATAATAATACTAATATAATATAATAATAATAATATAATAATAATAATAATAATCTAATAATAATAATAATAATAATAAATAAATAAATCATAATGTACAGCATACTAAAAATATCCAATAACTTTATCAAATACAATGTAATAATCTAATAATCTTAATAATAGGAATAATAAGGTAATAACAATGACAATAATCATAGAAATAAAAGATATTTGAAGTTTAATAATAATACTACAGGAAAGTTGTGTGATAATAATAATAATAATAATACTATATTATATATAGTAGCAACATTAACAATATTAAAACAATAAGAACAAACATAAAACATAATAAATTTTTAGCCGCCTATAAATTTGTTTGTTTATAGTATATATACATATATTTGTATATATATTGGTAGTATCAGGTGAGTATAGTATATCTATAGTTATTAGTAGGGGGGGTATATAGGTTTATATAATATAAATATATAGGTATATATAGTATAGTAGTGTGAGTGAGTGGAGGTAGTGAGGTATATGTTTAATTATAGGGGGGGTGAGGGATATATGTATATAATATCTATAGTATAATATATGGTATTATATATGTAGGTGACTATATATATATATAGTATATATACTATAGGTAGGGCTATAAGTAGGTATATATATATATATATAGTATAGATTTTACCAAACTTTAAATGAATAGTGTTAAATGTAATCATATTATATATATTATATAATTTCTAAATAAAAAGTATATTAAGTATTTATAATTTTTATATATATATATATATATATATTATAGTATATATATATATATATATATATATATATATATATAGAGAATTATAGTATTGAGTAGCTAAATATATATTATTATTATTATTATTATTATTTTTATATATATAAGGTAGTGGAGTGTTTGCGACTTCAGAATTTGAAAAAGGAGAATATATTACGGAGTACTCAGGTAAACTCCATGTGATATGTAGTAGTAGTATATTGGTATGGTCTTATATATAGTATATAGTGAGGTATAGTAGGTAAGTAGTTAGTGGTAGGGTATAGGTCTATATACTATATATATATATATATTTATAATATATTTTATTATATAGAGTATATAATATATATTAGTTATTAGTATTAGTATATAATAGGATGGGTTATAGTTGTTAGTATATGGTAGGTATAGTATAGGGTATATGTATTTAGTAGGGGTAGGGTGTATAGTAGTAGGTGATTAGTTAATAGTTGATTATCATTTAACATCCTCAATCCTCATCCTTCATTGGGGGCCCTTATCATTCCGTTCGACTGATTAAATAAATATCTCTCATCCTCATGCTCTGCTGTTTCCCTTTTTTATTTTTCGTATTTTTATTTGCTTTAATATTTTAATAAGTAATTTTTTTTAACAAAATTAATGCTTAATAATCTTCTAATATTATTATTATATTTATATTATTTTGATGTTAAAAAACGTTGCTTTTTATAATTCATATCTTAATTTTTATCGGAATAATACATTCCAAACTCTTTCTTTTATAGTTACACTTCATTTTATTTAAGCGAAGTGTATCTTGCACAAATAACTTCTTTTCTTGTCTTGCGACTCTCATTTCCCGCATTTTATAATTTACACTTATAAATTTTCAGTAAAATTACACCATTCACACTTCAATTAATCTATTTTACACTCACTTTAATAAACTAACAAAAAAGATCAGATGAGCACTGACATGCTTAAACCCTTTTCGCATAATTTAGACTATAACATTGGTCACTCTAATTGAGATTGCAGTGGTTTAAACAGGTGCTTCAAGAAATGAAATTATTAGGTTGTTTTTAAAAATAATTAGAATTATTAATTAAACTAGAATGTAGCAAAAGCGCTTTGTTGTTTTGTTGGAAATGAAGACCTTCATACTACTGTGTAGCAACTTACTTAGATTCCCGTTATAGAGCAAGTTTTTTTTGTAACGTTATATTAGAACAAGTTAGATCGTTACTTATGTTGTGTTGCAGTTGAAAAACTTCAATCCGAACCGTCTATTAATTCGCCCAGAATGTAAAAGAAAAAAAAAACTATAAGATCTACAGAACGCAACACCTTCTACAAGTAAAATCAATAACAGATTCACTTGGAGAAATTTCTACAGTCTAGTAGCGATGAAGAACATAGTCGCAGTTAACCAATAAGTAAAGCTTGCAGAGGAAACTCAATCCGAACAGTCTATTTAATTAGCTCTATTCCATTTAATGGGAAATACTATGTAAATATAGAGTAACCAATCATCCTTTTACAGATAAGCAATAACGATTTTTCACTGGAGGATTATTTGCTACAGTCCAGTTAGTGAGGTAGAAGGACACACGCGATTATCAGAAGTATGCAGTGCGAATGATTGAAAACTGATCACAAGTAAATAACGACAGAATACATAATTCAATATGACGATCGCTATCAGTTGTGAAGTGTTAGATTAGAGCAAGAGTAATGCAAGAATGTTACCGCACGCTTAAGTAAACTGTGCAAGGAAATAAACTGCCTGTCCTCCAACTATGTTAAAGAGTGAGAGAGTATTTATGGCAATTTCTGGTCTATATTATTGATTTGAAAAGATAACAGACTTCCTCAGGCAGTAAAGCCAGGAAAAGACAGAAAGATTGATATCTCTCAGTCACAACCTTTCCCTATTATTTGGAGTGTTTCAATACTAAGTGCATAAAAGTTATAATGCCATTGTAAATCTCTTTCATTTAAGGTCCGGTAGTTAGGGAATGAGTTGATGGGGTCCATGTTGATTTTGGGTCCCCGTCCCGTTCATCGCCTTGTAACTAATTATATTTTATATAGATTTTGTGACTAAAACTCGATATATATATTATTATATATATATTATATTATTATATCAGTATATATATTATATTATATATATATTAGTAGTTATATATATATAGTATATATTTTATATATTTATATTATATAATATTATTAAACATCCCATTCCGCATCCGCATCTCGCGGATGTTTAAAAATCCAACCATGCGCATCCCGCTATCGCAATCGCGGATGCCGAAAAAAATGACATCTGCAGCATCACTAATATATATATATATATATATATATATATGGGTATATATATATATATATATATATATATATATATATATAATAGTGTAGATATATATATATATACTATATATATATATTTATAGTATATATATATATATTCATGTAATATATATATATATATATATAGTTTATATATTATATATATATATATTATTATTATATATATATTATATATTATATATTATATATATATTATATATATATATATATATATTATATATATAATATATTATGTAGTAAGAAATATGATATTATACCGGGAGAAGGCAACAGGTTTTTGACTGGTCAGAAATATGATCCGAATAAAAAAATTATAATAAATAAATATTAATAATGATTGAAATAAAATAAATTAACATAATTTCAAAAGATAAAAAAATATTTCGCTGAGCAAGAATCATTTAAATCAACATAATAACTTAAAAAGTAAATTATATTAAATGTTAATGGATCTGGAAGGCAAGTTTCAAAGCATTGTCACCGTCTTGGTTCCTGCACCATCCACCTCGCACCGCCACGCTTATACTGCACCGTTCCACTGCTATTCAACTTAGCAATCGGGTGGAGATTACAGCATCTTATTCCTCAACTCGTGTACTCTCCCTATGACGTAGGTTTATCGCTGCCATGCACCCCTTCAGAGGAGGGTGCTAGCCTTCCATAGTAGGAAATGATTCGTTGGAAATAATGGAATTTGTATACATCTTCATATATTTGTATCCTCGATACAGAAGAAGGTAACTGACAACTTATCCCAGCTGGGTGTTGGGGGCTGATGCCCCAAGTACCTTGGAAATGATCATATGAAGTTTTGATAATTACTTGGTATGCCCTCCTTCTTATAAGGTGACATCGATCGTCAAAGCCGAGATAACGTGACGCTTACGCCTGATTGAGGGTATGGTGGCCGGCCCAAAATCCTTGGATAATGGTCCGTAAGAGATGATGAACTTGGTATACCCTTTCTTAAAAGGTTAACTTTCGGGGAAGCCGAAGTAATACGTGACTTTATCACTCAGTTGAGGGATATGGGGGCTGTGTCCCAATTCCTTGGAAAATAACTCGTAGAAAGGATGAAATTGTGGGTATGCATCCTCTTTCTTCCTTGTTCAACCTCTTATTGCTGCATTAAAATTTGATCCCTATCATCATTTAGGTGTTGGTGTTGTGCCACATAGCCTTGGATGACCCGTAGAATGAAGGAAATTTGGTATACCTTGTTCTTATAGAATAACATCTGGCGTAGCTGAGGTAGGTGTTGCTGAGGCACTAGAGAAGGGTAATGTTGGTTATGCTCCGCAATAACCTTTGATATTATTACCGTAGTTAGACAAGGAGTTTGTAGTACATAGAAGATGAAGGATAAATGATGGAACTGAATGAAGAAGCAATGGAGCTTGATTGCTCAAGGGTTCTTTATTTTCAAATATTAGTTATTTTTTTAATTTTATTATTCTTTTTATTTTTTTAAAAAAAATATGTTTTTCAAATTTTTGTTTATTTTTGTTTTATTTGTTTAAGACATTTTGGTTTTACAAAAAGTTTTATCCTTTTTTATGTTTATAACGTAAACAATTCGCGTTTTACAGACCCTAAAGCAGTAAATCAGTAAATCAAACATTCACTCCACTCTTCCACCCATCCATGATCTATTTATTGATCTATTGATATATTTATCTATTGATCTATTGATCTATTGCTCTAGTGATCTATTGATTCAAATCATATTTTGTCTAACATGTTACAAAACTTTTATTTATTACTTTATTTTAAAAAATATATTTTTTTTTCTGAAAATTTTATTCTTTTTCATGCTTATAACTTAAAAAATTTGCGTTTTTCACCCCCTAAAGCAGTAAATCAGTAAATAACACCACCAACCCTTCCACTCTTCCCACCCACCCATGATCTATTGATCTATTGATCTATTGATCTATTGTTTCAAGTCACATTTCGAGTATCATTGTGGATAAACATAAGGCAAAAATAATTCTTTGATATACTGACCAGCGAATATATGCTAACATAATCAAAGTTTTCACCATTATTATAGCTAACTATAGCATAACTGAAACTAAGAATATAATTTACAAAGACAAACCGAACATACCTTGTGCACGAATAAACTGCTAACATTAACAAAGTTCCATACTTTACAACAGTATAGTGACTAACATAGCATACAAAACGTAAACCTATTCAAACAATTTTTCAAGCATATCTCTAACAATATTAAGTTTAATTTTACATTTTACATGGTAATATATTTAACAAACAAAAAAAAAAAAATCTGAAACCTGCTAATTATCATATCTGATCATGAATTATGCCAAGTAACAAAGTTTTTTCATATAACTCATAAGTAATTTTAACAAAAACTTATCATTAACTTTTGCTATCCTATTATATATCCCCATAGTATAAGTGCAACATTAAAAAAGTTTTATGTCCTAGTAAAGCTAAACTATGAACATAACATCAGTTAACAACACTTACGCGGCGTACGAAATGAAACTGCATATCTGTTAACAAAGTTTAACATAGCCTAACCAAATAAAGTACTAACATTAGGGGAATAGTAAAATAAGTTTTCATTTTTATATATATATAATTTCCATTCAAAAGTGCATCATATAAATATATAAAAATCATTATTAGTATTATTTAAAATATATTTATTCCTCTGAAACAGTGGGACATAGGTTCAGGCAAATATTGAGCATTGTTCTTTATATCTCTCTTCATAGATCTCGACATCAACTCTCTGAAATGATGTAAGTTATTAAATGCCTTCTGCGCATCTAATAGCAATGTCTCTGGCATATGTTAGGTCTAAATACTAGCGATTCTCTCTTTGCCAAAAAATAAATTGCGGAGAGGGGGATAGGGAAAAAAAAAAAAAGAAAAGGAGAAAACTATCAGCGTGTTAAATATTAGCATACTCCCTGTATAGTCCTTATTATGCGGAAAACCAACATGTTTGCAGTGTAATATTCGTAGAATTATTCCCATGAGCTTATATGTATTAAGTCCTCAAGTATGTCGAACTTCACAACAAGATGGGATGATAATTCGTTTTTCATCTTCAAAACAAAGCTGTATATTATTTCAGATGAAACGAGCTGGTACCCTACGATGGGTATCGGCACGGAATTGTGGTCTCATTCGAGTGGCTTCAATAGTTTGCGTACCAGCAAGGCGTTATTTGTTGCAATAACATATCGAGAAATACAGTCTCTATTTGCTATTCGAACAGCTCTTTAACACTATCTTCCTCATGGATAGATAGTTTCAACGCATGAGTTGATGCATCAGATGACATCATACTAGGCCTTTTAGCGCCATTCTCTCTGCGATATCAAGTAATCTTGCTGAATTTCTTCATTAGAAATGAAATAAATGCGTTCTATTTTTTGCCACCTGCCGGCGGAATAGCATAACAATGTATCGGTCTCCATGTGCGGTTTAGCGATAAAGTATAAATGGACACTCGTCAATGAATAACGAAGCTTGCTTATAAGATATCACGTCACAGAGCTTATCTGTAGGCTGAGCTTCATCGTACCGCATAGCTAAAATGACTTACTGAGAAACTCGAGTGTTAAACCAGTCTCCAAATGTATGAGATTCTTTCTTTCAAGCATCAGAAGTAAAGTAATACAAGAATACGTGTATCGTTATGAAACGTAAAAGCGGCGTATCGGTTCAAAAGTCTAATAACAACATAGCATGTACCTGCTTTGTTTAAACAGAAATTGAAATCAGGAAACAAAACCAGTGATAATAACAATGATAATTTCAAGTACAGGCTTCATCCAATTCGTTTTCTGTTCGTGTTTGTATTTTCATATTCTGGCTTTACGTTCGATTTGTTTTTTGTTCGTATTTGGCTTTTCGATGTTTACGATCCCTTAGCCAAGCAATTCGTGTCACGTTTTGTATTTTGTAATTCCGCTATTCTGATTAGTATTATTAGATACAGGTCGAGAATTGTTCAAACTCCTCAGCCTTTCGAAACATTACGCAATACCTTTGATTTTTGTTTGTCAAGGCAACATAGCAAATTTTTTAAAACATTTTATGTTTTTGCTAATGCTTTATTCTTTTTAGGTTTATAATACTTTAGCATAGTAATTTTTACGCTACGAATAAGATACTAATCTTATGCAGTGTTGTCAAATTATAATCTTGTCTGATGCGCTGTTGCCCAAACTAACCAGATTTCTGTCGCGATGTTTCTAATTCAGCATCTATGTAGCATACCATATGTTATATTTATATATTTAACATATTATTATTTATCATATAACCTAAATAAAAATTGAATCTGATAAATGCATAACTAACAAAGTTTTACAATCTCGTACAACTAACAAAAATATGATGGTTTATTTAATTTCATTTTTTAAATTTATTTTTCAAATTTTATTATTTCTAAAATTATGTTTATTTAAAAAAATATATATTGTTTTAAAAACTTTTATTTATTTTTTTTTTATTTGTTTACACATTTTGTTATTACTAAAATTTTATTCTTTTATGCTGATTGGGATAAAGAAATCCCATAAAAGTGTAACTGCTATGTTATGAAATGTTTTATTTACCACGCATGGGACACCTCCAATCCCATCTTTGATCTATTGATCTATCTGATCAAGTGATTCAAGTCATATTTAAACCTTCATTTTTTATATACACATAACATAGAAATGAAGTTCTTTGATAGAATATTCATTAGTAAGATTAACAAAGTTTACCCTACTTACAACAGTAAGTAATTAACATTACCTACAAAACGTAAGCCATTTAACCGTTTTCACAAGCATATCTCTAGGATATCAATGTTAATTTTACATTTAACATTGTAATATTTAACGAGAAATATTTTATCATAACCCTTACTTAAAACTATCATAATTGTCCGCAATGAATAGATGCCTAAGCATTCACAAATCACATAAACAAAACTAACAGAGCATAAGTACCTGACTAAGAACATAACGTATCATAACTATAACCTGCGCATACCTTCATATTATAAACCTGGCTAACTGACCGACAAAGCGTTCAGTACAACAATAACCGTAAAAGACAACAGCTGAAACCTCTACGCAATCTCAAAAACATATCAGGTTAATTTTACATTAACAATAGTGATATTTACAAACATTTATTCATCTTACTCAACTATCATACGGTCAAGCGGATAAATGCTAACATAACAAAGTTTTCACATTTATAAACTACATATCATAACCAAAAACTAGAATATTAAAGTAGCTAACAACAAACGCTAACAAACCTTAGCACACGAATAAACTACTAACATCAATCCAAAAGTTTCAACTTAAGACCCGCCATTTGTATTATACATTCAAATAAATTTACGTTCGTTGTTTGAATATAACATAGAATGACTATAAAAACATTTATGTTTTGCCTAAATCAAAACTTAAACAGCAATAAGCTAAATACCATAACTATTGAATCAACGGGGTACACATAGGCATGCAAAAACATATCTGTACAGAAGGATTTATTCAAGAATACACTGGCAACTTATCAAAAGTTCTCTGCTATATCAAGATCTATTAACAAACCTGTAATTATGATGCATTATGCATAGTAATCTTGTAACAAAAACTTTATCACTTTAACACACGATAAATTGCCTAACAAAGACAAAGTTCACTGCACAATATCGGAATGCACAAAATAGATATCTTAACATATAAATTTTTTTTGTTAAACATAGTGATATTTAACAAAAATTTATCAGGAATCGTTACGTTAACTTATCATAAGGGTCAGCGAATAAAGGCTAACATAACAAAGTTTATGCATCATAAGAGCGTAACATAATAAAAAACGCTAAACTAAGATATAATGCACAACAACAAACTTAACACACATAGTAATATAACTGATAACATTAACAAAAAAGTTCTGTACTTAATAACAGTTTTAACCTAACATTACCTATAACTAACGCTGAACTAATAACAATGTAAGGACAGCAAATCTACCGACACCTTAGTGTAAGAATACCTGCTAGCATTATTATCAAGATGTTCCTAAGCTTAAGCAAAGGCAGTAAGTTGACTGACTACCTACAAAATGTAACTCTATTCAGCACATTTTTCAAGCGGATACCCTACAGTAATGAATGTAATATTAATAATCTAGTAACATTTAAATCCAATTATCCATAACCATACTAACTTATCATTTGCATAAGCAAAATAATTGCAAGCATAACAAAGTTTTATCTCAGGATAGCTATAACTAAAAAAAGCATAACATACCTTTACATATCGATATAATACGCTAACATTCAATAATAGTCTTATTTATCAAATGTAGTAGCTAAACATTGCATACATAACCACATATCTATCGCCGACTTGCGCACCAACATTTTCCAATGCCTATATTTTTTTAACAAAACAGACTAAATAATGATTTATCATAACCTAACCTATACTACTGCCTGACAAACTATACATGCTAATTCAGAAATAAGAAAGCTTAACACATACCAATTCATACGGTAAGTTACTTTTGAATATTATACTGGCTTTCGTTAGTAGAAGAGAGAGAGAGAGATGTAGAGAGAGAGAGAGAGAGAGAGAGCGAGAGAGAGAGAGAGAGAGAGAGTAGAAGAGAGAGAGAGAGTAGGCAGAGAGAGAGATCGATAGAGGAGAGAGACGAGTAGAGAGTTAGTTTACCAAGTCTTTTATATTTGTTCAATATAGTATCTAAAGTAACGTAAAGGAATTCCATCTTGCCTCGCCGAGTGAGCTTTTGTGTGAATATCTTTATGAAAACCTTCGTTATTCCCCGCGAAGTGTCATGTTATTTATTCGTGAAACGAAAGAGACAATAAATTGCTTATTGTTTGTTTTGTATTCGCAGCCGGAAGATGCAATTAATGACTTTATTGCATTTCTAATGAAGAATCTCATCAAATTATTGATATCGCGAGCATGGGTAAAGGGCTAAGTATGTGTCAATCTGCTGATCGACGTCCTTGTGAAATTTTATCAAGTGAGACAGGTTGAGAGGTTCGATAATATGAATAGCCGGTTATTTTCTAGTCGTGTGTTCATAATTAAGTCGCATGTGATGTACGCCAACGTATTGGAAGCCACTGGGCGATGATGTCACATTGCGTGCCTACGCCATTATAGAGTTCAGCAGTTGCGTTATCTGAAAAATATTACAGGCTTTCCGTTAAATAAATGAAAAAAAAAAGTAAATTTAACATTCCCCCCATAAATCTCTTGATATAGTCGACATACTTGTTAGGCGCTAATTCATATAGCTGTCATGGATTAGATCTAACATATAATTTACACTGAAAGAGTTGGTTAGGCCGCCCGGTAAATAGGGGGTATTGCAAGGAGTAATGATAATGACTAATCTAACGTGGATAAGTTAGACTCTCCTCTGGCATGAGAGTAATAAGTGGTATTGGAACTCTGAATATGCAGAGAGTGGCTTAGTGCTGCTGGAAGCTATTTATCTTCCATCATTTCAGAGTGGTGTCGTATTGCTTCTGGAGATATATACAGAACTATGCTCAATTTATGCTGAATCCTATGTCCCATAAATATGATAAATATATTTAAAAATGAATATATGTTTTTCATGTATTTATTTTAATGCACTTTTTATATGCTGGAAATATGGTTATAAAAGAAACTTATTTTAACTTCGCCCCTAATGTTACTTGAAGCTGTAAGTGCTCTCCTAGTAACTATGACAAATTATCCTTAATGAGTCTGTAATTTAACTTGGTGAGGATACAGCACCACTTTATACTGTTGTTCCTCCCAAGGATTCGTCAACTTTTCGCAGTTACTTAACAATGGCAGTAAAAATCTGTTTTGTTTTATTTAAGCGAGAATATTCACCACAACACTAATGAAGTCTACTATGATCCCTATGTTGTTCTATGTTATCGCGAATGGGAATCTTGAAAGACCTTAACGCTGTTTTATTATTCTTTGGAATGCACAGAATGGGCAAAATTTAGAGAATAATATTTTCTCCTGTTATAGAGAAACACTGCATTGATTCTACCGGATGGGCTGTCAAAAAATACAATTCTTCTCTGAATCTTCGATTCCCACACCTTTATCTAAGAGGTAAAATTGTTTGATCTTAGAGATGAAAAGTTTGGTATTTGATGGCTTTCAAGCAACAAAGATTTCTAATCATATTTTACAGCTCCTTTTGACTGAAGAAATTTTTTGTTTCTCACCCAACATGCAACTCCGAACTTGTTCTGAATCTACAAAGTCTTCCTCTCAATATGACATGCTGCCCTCTTCTGAAGATGGTTGTTATCTTTCCGGAGATATGGGTACAGGGATTTTTTCAAGGAAATATTGCATCGGGTGATGGATGATGTTAGGTATGGATAAGTGATTCAAATTGAATTTATGCAAAAATGGACAAGTTGATTGAGTCGTCAGTACTGTCTTATAAAATTCTTGGAATACTAACCATGGCTCTTTCACAGTCTGCTGCACTTAACCGAACTGCAAATTTAAAAATAAAATTGTTCGTCATATATATATAATATATATATATATATATTATATATATATATATATATATATATAATATATTATATATATATTATATTTATATATTATATATATATATAAGTATATATATATATAATTATATATAGTATAATATTATATATATTTATATAGTATAATATTATATATTATTCTATATATTATATATATATATGATATTATTATATATATATTATATATATATATATATATAATATATATTATATATATATACTAGTATATTATATATATATATATAGCTATATCTATATATTATATAGTATATATTAATATATTATTTATTAGTATACTATATAATATAGATATATACTATATATAAAAATATATATATAAATTATATATATATATATCTATATATATATATATATAATATATTATATATATAGTATTATATATATATATATATATATATATATAATATATTACTATATATATATATTATATTTATATATATATATATATATATAGTATATATAGTATATATTATATACTATATTTATTTATATTTATCTATATTATATTTAATTATTATATTATATATATATATATTATATTTAAGTGTAATATATATTATCTATATATATATATATTTATCAGATTACCACACTCAGGGCCCCTTTCAAGGAGGGGGCAGGAAATATATAAGACTGAAAACCTCACCCAAGCAGCCTTAGACGCATATCTGCTTAGGTGAGGGGCGCATGACGGTGGCTTTTACAGTACAGGAAGTTAAAATACAGTGGGAAAACATTGACATGGCTATAGGAGTTCCATCATGAACGAAGTGGCTGGAAATGTAAGGAGGCATCCGACAACGAACAGAGTCTTGGGATTTTTCGATGTTCCGCAAGGAAGTTGCTGTGGCGAGTAGCATCTGGCATCCTGTTCCTTGAAAATTACAGGGCGACGCCATGGTATTAGTGGAATGCGAGCGAAATCTCCTCTGGCATTCTCCCGTTGTAGTCTCTTATAGGTAATAAGAGATGAGTGCGCCAACGGTCCACGCGGTCGGGCGAGAGGTAGAGAGTGCTAAGAGAGTTTGTATGTATGGATAGTTTATTAGTCTCTTAGCTTTTAGACTCAACTCTATCCAGATAGAAGGTGGAGCGGAGCTCCCCCAGATGTGAGAAAGTACTCTCAAGCAAAGGGGCAATGAAGCGCTTTATATAACTGGAGTATGTGTGCAGAAAAAAAAGTTCCCGTAGGCTAACCTTGACAGAACTCCCTAGCTTCTTTAAGGCACCTTAAGCATAACCATTGTGATATGAGGTTCCCAAGACAATTTTTTGTTAATGTTAAGACCAAGAATGTTTTTGTCACAGGATGAGGACGTTGAACCAGGGCCCTGCTATAACGCATTCATTCCGCCCTAGCAAAAAAAACAATTCACCTAAAGCATTATGTAAAATTATATATAATCTATATAATTTTATTATAATATATATATATTATATAGTATATATATATATATATATATAATATTTATAATATATATAATATATAATATATATATATATATATATATATATATATATATATACTTATATTTATAAATATATTCAAAACCTCTGCGACAAACTCGAGGGCTGATAGAGCAAAACGATAAGGAAAGCACTTATTGTTAAATAAGCTTGTTGTATGACGCTTCGTTTCCATCCAAGTTACGGATGATGTAAGGTAACGCACGTTGATGTTGTTTCACTGCGTCGTTACTTATTAACTGGAGATTTTGGGTCCTTCTAATGTTATATAATGTGTGTCTGCGTACATCTGTGGTACTCTGAGGGTTTGAATAGAGGTTAACAATAAGGATTATTTTTGTTAAAACCAACGTTATGTGTTTTGACGCCGAGTTGTAAAGCAAACAATGGTAGGGCTTGTTATGAAATCATTTTATTGGTATAAATTACAGGTGGTGTTAAACGTGTCTGCCCTGTAACCTGATTAAACAGTCGTTTTAACACCGCCGTGCCAATTGGGGCCTGTCGACTCTACGAAACATGCCGTCACTGTGTCGTGATTTGATCAAGCGCAATTGAATATTCGATGAATCAGTTCCTCTCTTGTGTTGCCTGGGTTAATGTACACAACACTCTTCACATGCCCGCAAAGAAAATAATCTAGGGGGGCGTGAGTTGGGTCAATTTTGCAAGGCCATGCAACAGGTTTCCTCATCTCCGCTATCCATTTGTCCATGTGTAGACTCTGTCAGATCGCGCCCGTACTTGTGGCTGAAGTGCGCTGGAGCGCCATCCTGTTGGAACCACATGTCTTTGCGGGTCGCAAGGGGTATGTCGTCCATGAGCGCGGAAGCGTGATTCGGATAGTTGCAGTACGCAGGTCGCATCCACCACGGTGTGGAAATGATGACAGGTCTAGGCAGCAGATGAATGCCCAAGAATTCACCCCAGACGTTTGCGGCAATTTCGCCTGGTGAAATCGTGATTACCATCTGCGTGGCGATTGTGCCTCGTCTCATATGTGGCTGTTCTGCTGTTGAAAGTAGCCATCATGTGTGAAGCACGCCTCATCGGTAAACAAGACATGTCAGGAACGGCAGGATTATCGATGCTCCCGTTGCAGAAACCACCGGGCAAATCCGCACACGTGGTGGCAAAGTCGTTTGGCGCCACGTCCTTGTACATTTCTTGTAGATGGTATGCATGGAGACATTTGCCTCTTGCAAAGCCCCGAACCACAGACGACTGATTTGGACCCATGGCATGGGCAAATGGCGCGTGTGCTAGTCAACGGGTCGTTGGCGACTCTCTCAAGCACATCTCTTCAAACGTAGGAGTCCTCGTATTACGCGTCTTCCATCAATGCACCGGGGACGAAGGGTCCAATTATCTCGAAAAGGCGCTGATGAAGACGAGCAAACATTGTGTGGTGGGGTGTTTCTGTGTGGAAACCGTTTCCGGGTACATGAAGTGCGCTCTTCGTCCATTGTAACACATTTATCATTGTCGGTTAACTCGGAAGTAGTGTAGTGATCCATGTCGTCCATCGATGGCCTACAACTGTCTGAATCAAGATGAATTGGGCAAGGTAAACGTATTGCCACGTGTTTCCGATGGACGTTAAGCGTACACACATGTACGCACGCACAAACACATAAAATTGAGTACAGCCTAAATCGTCGTAACCTACTACGACGCGTCACACAACATAAACTAGTGTAACTTCAATCGTCCGTAACTTTGAAAAGAAGCGTCATACAACCCTATTTAACAATAAATGTTCCTTGTCGTTTGCTCTATCAGCCTCCGAGTTTGGTCGCAGAGGTTTTTGAATCACCCGCGTATATATTATATATATATATATATGATATATATATATATATATATATATATATAGATATATATAATATATATATATATATATATTATATCATATATATATATATATATATATATATATATATATATATATACATCATATATATATATATATATTATATATATATATACTATATATATATATATAATTCTAATATATATATAATATATTATAATATATCTATATATATATATATATATATATATATATATATATAATAGTATTTATATATATATATATATATATATCTATATACTATATATATAATATATATTATATATTTATATATATACTATATATATATATAGTATATATATTAATATATATATATATATGTATGTATATATATATATAATATTATATATATATATATAATATATATATTTATAGTATATATATAATACTATATAATATATATATATAATATATATATATATAATATATATATATAGTTATTAATATATATATATATATACGGGGTGATTCAAAAGCCTCTGCGCACAACTCTGAAGGGCTGATGGCAAACGAACATTTATTGTTAAATAACCTATGCTGAATATAACCTTCGTTTCAAAGTTACGGACGATTGAAGGTAAACTAATTTATGTTGTGTGACGCGTCGTATGTAGGTTACCGACGATTTAGGTTACTCAATTTTAATGTGTTTGTGCCTGCGTACATGTGTGTACGCTTAACGTCCTTCGGAAAGACGTGGCAATACCTTTACCTGGCCCAATTCATCGTTGATTCAGTACAGTGTAGCCATCGAATTACGGATGGATCACTACACTCTTCCGAGTTAACCGCCGACATGATAATGTGTTACAATGGACGAAGAGCGCACTCATCTAAAGGGAAGCGGTTTCCAAACACAGAAATGGCACCCCCCACACAATGTTTGGCTTCGTGATTATCAGTGGGCCTTCGAGTATGATGGGACCCTTCGTCCCCGTGCATTGTGGAAGACCGCGTGAATACGAGACTCTACGTTTGAAGTAAGAGGTGCTGAGAGAGTGCGCGCAAACGACCCGTCGAACTAGCACAGCGCACCATTGCCCATGGCCATGGTTCAAATCAGTCCGCTGTGGTTCGGTCTTGCAAGAGCACAGTCTCCACTCATACCAATCTACAGAAAGTACAAGGACTTGGGCCAAACGACTTTGCACCACGTGTGCGATTTGCCCGGTGGTTTCTGCAACGGAGCATCGATAATCCTGCATTTCCTGCACATGTCTTGTTTACCGATGAGGCGTGCTTCACACGTGGTGGCTACTTCAACAGCAGAATCAGCCAACATATGAGACGAGGACAATCCGCACGCAATGTATGTTCATCAGAGTCGAAATTTACCGTAAACGTCTGGGGTGGAATTCTTGGGCATTATCTGCTGTGACCTGTCATCAATTCACACCGTTTGGATGGCGCTGCGTACGCTCAACTACTCCAGAAACGCTTCCGCGCTCAATGGACGACATACCTCTTGGAGCCCGCAGAGACATGTGGGTCCAACATGATGGGCGCTC
>JABUQX010085798.1:22500-37133 GCA_015478945.1 Trachelipus rathkii
AATGATTAACATTCATATGTTAGGGATCCGCTTGAAAAAAGTGTGAATAGGTTACATTTTGTAGGTAATGTCAGTCACTTACTGTTGTTAAGTAGGAACATTTGTTAATGCTAGCAGGTTATTCTTACATAAGGTCTGGTAGATTTGCTGTTTTACATTGTTATTAGTTCAGGTTAGTTTATAGGTAATGTTGGTTACAAACTGTTATTAAGTACAGAACTTTGTTAATGTTATCAGTTTATTCGTGCATAAGGTATATTAGGTTTGTTGTTGTGCATTATATTCTTAGTTTAGGTTTTTATATGTTAGCTTTATTGATGCTAAAACTTTGTTATGTTAGCCTTCATTCGCCGGGCCGTATGATAGTTAGGTACGATTATGATAAGTTTTTGTTAAATATCACTATGTTTAACAAAAAAAATTTATATGTTAGAGATATGGGTGATGTTATCTGCTTTACCGATATTGTGCAGTGAACTTTGTCTGTGTTAGCAATTTATTCGTGTGTAAGTGATAAGTTTTGTTAAATATTACTATGATAATGCATCATAATTACAGGTTTGTTAATTAGATCTTGATAAGCAGAGAACTTTGATAATGTTTGCAGTTTATTCGTATTTAAGGTATGTCAGGTATGTTATGGCACGCTATGTTCTTAGACCATGTAATGTTATTTTAGCTTTATTGCTGTTTAAGTTTTGATTTAGCAAAAACATAAAATGTTTTTAATATATTTTATGTTATATTCAAACAAGGAACGTAATTTTTTGTAATGTTTAATTTTTTTTGGGTTGGGTTTGATTTGTTGTTGTAATGTTTAATACAAAATGGTTCTTAAGTTGAAAACTTTTGTTGATGTTAGTAGTTTATTCGTGTGTAAGGTATGTTAGGTTTGTTGTTGTACTTTATATTCTTAGTTTTGGTTATGATATGTTAGCTTTATAAATGTGAAAACTTTGTTATGTTAGCATTTATTTTTTTTTTTTGCAACAGATTTGTTTTATTTATTTACTGGACCGTATGATAGTTGAGTAAGATTGATAAATTTTTGTTAAATATCACTATGTTAATGTAAAATTAACCTTGATATGTTAGAGAATTGCGTGATTTTAGCTGCTTTACCGGTATTGTGTAGTGAACTTTGTCGGTGTTAGCAGTTTATTTATATGTAAGGTATGCCAGGTATGTTATGATACGTTATGTTCTTAGTTCAGGTTATGCTATGTTAGTTTTGTTTATGTGAAAACTTTGTGATGTTAGCATCTATTCATTGGACATTATGATAGTTTTGGTAAGGGTATGATAAATATTTTGTTAAATATTACAATGTTAATGTAAAATTAACATTGATATGGTAAGAGATAATGCTTGAAAAAGTTTTAAATGGTTACGTTTTTTTTAGGTAATGTTTTTATTAGCGTTAGCTGTTTGTTCAGTAGACGTAACTTGTTAATCTTACTTTATATTCTATTCAAAGAACTTATTTTATGTATCGTTATATTTTTAAAAATTGAACGTTTAAATAATTGACTTGAATTACATCGATCAATAGATCAATAGTCAATAGATCATGGAGGCTGATTTGCCGGTTTGCTTTACTGATTTACTGCTTTAGGGTCTGTAAAACGCCAATTTTTTTTAGGTAATAAACATAAAAAGAATAAAATTTTAGTAAAAACAAAATGTTGTAAACAAATAAAATAAAAAATAAATAAAAGTTTTTAAAAATATATATTTTTTAAATAAACATAATTAAAAATAAATAAAAATTTGAAAAATAAATTTAAATAAATGAAATTGAAATAAAAACATCATATTTTGTTATTTTTTTTTGTTTTTTTTTTTTTTTTTTTTTTTTTTTTTTGGTTTTTTTTTTTTTTTGTTATTGTTGTTAAAAATTAGTTATGTTAGGATTTATTCGAGTTCAATTTGTTAATTAGGTTATATGATAAATATTACTATGTTATATTAATAACATATATATATTGACGTGATAGCCCCCTTCAGAAAATCGCAATGGGTGGCTATCGCATCAGCAGATATAATTTGACAACAAACACTGGCATGATTAGTGATTTATTCGTATGGGGGGGGGGTAGGGTTTGGGTAAAATTACTATGGCTAAAAGTTATAAACCTAAAAAGAATAAAGGCATTAGCAAAAACATAAATGTTTTTAAACAAATTTGTTATATTAACCTGTGTCAAACAAAAGAATCATAAGTATTGCGTAATGTTTCGAAAGGTGGAGTTTGAACAATTCTCGACCTGTATCTAATATAATCCTAATGAAATAGGAATTACAAATACAAACGTGAAAGCCCGACCATTGCTTGTAAGGTCTAAACCATGAAATTGCAAAATACGAACAAAAAACCAAATCGAACGTAACAGCCAGAATAGAAAATAACAAACACGACAGAAACAAATTGGATGCAAATGCCTTACTTGGAACATTTATCATTGTTATTATCAACTTTTTTGTTTCGTGTTTCAATTTCATGTTTAAACAAAGCAGTAATGCTATGTTGTATAGACCTTTTGAACTCGATACGGGTTCGTTCATACGTCATATTCTTGTTTACCTTTCTTCTGATTGGCTGAAAGAAAGAATCTCATTACATTTGGAGACTGTTTATACACTCGAGTTTCATCAGTAAGTCATTTTTAGCTATGCTGGTACGATGAAGTCTCACCCTACAGATAAGCTTGTTGGTGATATCTTTATGAGAACCTTCGTTATTCTTGACGAAGTGTCATTTATATTTATTCGTAAACCGAATGGAGACCGATACATTGTTTGTATTCCGGCCGGAGGTGCAAAAAATAGACCTTTATTCATTTCTAATGAAGAATTCATGCAGATTATTGTATCGCAGGAGAATGGGTAAAGGCTAAGTATGTGTCATCTGATGCATCAACTCATGTGAATATCTATCAAAGGCGATAGTGTGAGTGTTCGAATAGAATAGAGAGCTGTTTTCTCGTAGGGGCACAATATTAAACGCCTTGATGTACGCAACTATATGAAAGGCCCTCGATAGAGCCACTTCGTGCGTACCCATGTAGGTGTTACACAGTTCGAACATCTGAAAATATTACAGCTTTGATTAAAATAAAAAATGAAATAACATCAGATCTTAATTGTGTTGATATACTCGAGGATTTAATACATATAGGTCACGGAGTAATCTACGTTATTTACACGGAAACATGTGGTTTGCCGTATAATGCAATATACAGGAGTCCACTAATAACTATCAGCTTCAATACCTTTACTTCTATCTGGAGTGAGAGAATGAATGCTGTTGAACCAAAATATGTAGAAAAATGGTTTAGTGTCGCAAGTGACATTTATATTTACATCCTTTCAAAGGGTGTTGAATCTCTGAAGCGATATATAGAACTTGCTCAAATTATGAAGAATCCTCTGTTCAATGAATAGATGATTTAATATGTTTAAAATAAAGTGTATGTTTTTATGTATTTATATAATGCTCTTTCCGTTGAAAATTATATTTAAACTGAAAACTGTTTTTATAATCTCTTTCCTTTGACAATTAGTAGTTAGGATGCTATTAAAGGATGTTTATTCGTGCGGCTGGTGCGTATTTAGTATGTTATGTTCATAGTTTAACTCTACCATTGATAAAACTTTGGTATGTTAGCTGTTATCCTGATAGATAAAAAAAATTACTATGCTAATGCTATAAAACAAAAAGACATTAGCAAAAACATAAAATGTTTTTAATAAATTTGTTATGTTGACCCTGTGACAAACAAGAATCAGATGTATAGCCTAAGTTTTCGAAAAGAAACACAAGAATGCATAGGTATTCGCGGTAGATGTTTTCGAAAAGTGGGAGGAGTTTGAGCAATTCTCACTCTGTATCTGATAACTCTGAGTGAAACAGCGAACCAATCATTTCACCTGTTCGCTCTGGTATTGCATTTTTGTTTACTTTTACTGTTGTTAAGTATTGGACTTGTATGTAGCAGTTTATTCGAGCGTAAGGTATGTAGGTTTGTCATGTGCGTATACTAGTTAGGTTATGATATGATAGCTTTATTGAATATGAAAACTTATTACGTTAGTCTATATTCTTTGACCAGTATGATAATTAGGTTAGGTAATGATAAATTTATTGTTAAATGTTACTATGTTAAAGTAAAATACTGATTTGGTTAGAGATTATATTTGAAAAAGTATGAGATAGGGTCGTTCCGTGTGCAATGTTAGTTTAAGTCTTACTGTTGTTAGTATGAAACTTTGTTAATGTTAACTGTTTATCTGTGTTTAAGATGTTTATAAAGGTGGACATAATATTCTTAGTTCAGAGTTATATTGTTACTTTAATGAATGTGAAACTTTGGGTACGTTAGCATATATAGTTGGTCGAATATAAATAGGTTAGGCTTAAGCAATAAATTTTTGTTGAATGGACAAGTTACTGTAAATAACTAATATTTATAGATATGTTGAAAAAAGTGTGAATAGGGTACAATCTGTATGCAAATGTCTGTTACTTTCCTATTGTTAAGTAATGATACTTTCGTTCATGTTGACTGTTTATTCGTTCTGTATTTAGATTTATGTTAACATTATATCTTACATCAGGTTATTTTAGCTATTTTTTTGATGTAAGCTTTGTTATGTCAATATATTCGGGGGTTAGTATAAAAAGAACATTTTTAATGCTACGCTTTATCCAAAATGCAACTCGAAATATGGACTGGATCATCAAGATCAATAGATCAATCCTACATACCGTCAATAGATCAGGGTTGGACAGGTAGGGGGAAGGAGGGTTGTTTGTTTCCTGAAGTCACCTGAGTTTACGTTTTAGGGTGAATAAAAACCAAATTTTACGTTATAAACTTGAAAGTGTAAAATTTTAAGTAAAAAAAAATTTTTTAAAAGAAATAAATTAACAACTTAAAAGTTTTTTAAAAAACAAAACGTTTTTAAAGAAAGTAAAAATTAAAAATAACAAAAGTCCTTTTTTAAAAACAATAAGTATAAAGAAATTAAAAGAGATAATTAAAAGTTTTTAAGTAAACAAAAAAATTTGAAAGAAAAAATAAAAAATTATTTGAATCTTAAAAAGTTTTAAATACAACTAAAATTAAAAATAAGATACAATTTTTTAAAAAGCCAAAAGTTTTAAAGAAATGAAATTTTTGAACAATTTCCTCTAATTGTAATCCTGACAACTCAGTGAAACGGAAATACAAATATACAAAAAGTGGAACGATTGCTCGTAAGACAGGGGTTGAATAGTATAAGTACTGAACAGAAAATGAAATCGACTGGTAAAAGTCTGAATCCGACAAATACAAACATGACAGAAACGGCTTAGGGTATAGCGACTGTATTGTATTATTTGAACCAATTGATCGTTGTCATCCTATACTGTTTACTTTCTTCTGATTGGGTCGAAACACAGAATCCATTACCTTGCCAGTCTGTTTATACATAGCGATTTTCGTCAGGTATTTTGCGTGTGCTGGTATGATGACATCTCATTCTGTTTCTAAGCTCTTAGAAATATCTTTACGAGGGCCTTCGTAATACCAATGATGTGGTATTATATTTTTTCCGTCAAACGTAATGGAGAGCGATATATACCTGCAATCCATTCGGAAGGTGTCAAATAATAGACCTTTATTATTTCGTTGAAGAATTCATCAAAGATTATCGATGCCACAGAAGCATGGATAAAGGCTGAGTACGCATCATCTGTGCATTCTGGGAAAATATCTATCAGAGGTGACAGTGTGATATATTATAAAGTAAAAGAGTTTGTTTTTTACCGACTCTTTATGTTAGAAGATATTGAAATGGTCCGCAAACTATTGAATTCCCCTCAATGCTGTTCACATGGACGCGTACATAATAGGTTTTCACTGTTTCAATTCATCTGAAATATTATACAGCTTGTAAAAATGAAAAATGAATTAACGTCTCACCTTAAAGAGGTCGATACTCGGACTTAATTCATATAGCTCACGGTGTAATTTAGTGATGGTTTACAAAGAAGACTTGTTGTACGCCTATAATGCGAGATATACAGGAATGCGCTTATAACTATCATAACAAAGTATACGTTTTAACTTCCTCTGGAACGAGAAAAATGGCAGGCTTCTGTTATCTCTGGATGTATGCCGAAGAATGGACTAATGCAGCAGGCAGTAATTATTACTTACATCCTTTTCAAAGGGTGTTGTAATCTCTGGAGAAATACCGAGAACAAATTATCAGAAATCCATATCCCCTTTGATTAGGATGAAGTTAAGTAAGTTTTAAAATAAACGTATGTTTGTTTTGTATTTATGTACGAATGCTAATTTTCCACATGATTAATGTATAAATCTGCAAAACTTGTTTTTACTTCGCCGCCCTCCATGTAAACTTTATTGGTAAGATGTAGTCGATGCTGCTTTATCGTACGGCAACATGTGTAAGTATGTCATGTTCGCGTATGTTAACTTTAACGTGTAAAACCTTCGCTATGTCAAGCTGCTATCCTAATCGATAAATAGATCTATAGATCACGGATGAGTTGGGGATGATAGATGGAGGGTTTGAAATTACTGATTTACTGTATTCACACGTGACTATGTAAAGAATGTAAATTTTTACGGTTATAGAACATAGAAGATAAAATTTTAGTTAAAAACAAAGATTTTAAACAGAAATAAAATTAAAAATTAAAAGTTTTTTAAAAACAAAAAGTAGATAAATAAACAATCAGTGCAGTATTGATTTATTAAGTAATTATTTACTGCATCCGTTTCGCACCACTGTTCGTTCTGTATCATTGTTAGGTCACTTTACTGTTGTTAAGTATGAACTTTGATATGTGGTTAGCATTATCATAGCGTGAGGTAGTTAGGTTTGTCGTTGTACATTATTTACTTAGATAATTTTTGGAATGCTAAGTTAGCTTTATTGAGTGAAAACTTTGTTACAGTTAGTATACTATCATTTACCAGGTATCGATAAATTGACACAATGTTTATCGACTAAAATTGTTAAAATGTTACTATGTTAATGTAAATTACAACCTGATATGTTAGAGATATTTTGAAAAAAGTGTGAGTAGGGTGTGTTAGGTTTGTCCGTTGTACAGTATCTCTTAGTTCTGATTATGGCAACGTTTAAGCATTAATTGAAGTGAAAACGTTGTTACGTTAGCATATATTCATTGATCAGTATGATAATTAGACTAAGGTTATGATAAAATTTTGTTAAATATTCTGGTGTTAATGTACAATACCGGGGTTGGGTAGGGGGGAGGGGAGAGAGATGGTTTGATTTAACTGATTTACAGGTTAGAGTATGAAAAACACAAATTTTCTAAAAATTCTAAAAGGAAAAAGCGCTAAAATTTGTAGTGAAAAACAAACTGTTTAAAGCATATAAGACAAAATCAAATAAATGGAAAGTTTCTGTGTTATTGTTAACAAAAATATAACATGAATCCAATAAGATCATGAGACTGGGAGGTAGTGAGGCTGGGAGGCTCAGGAAGGCTCAGGAAGCTCTGGAGAACTGTTTCATTTATATAAAAAACGTAAATATTTTTTTAAGTTATAAACTAAAGGAATAAAAAATGTTTAATTTGAAAAAAAAATTAAAATTAAAATTTTTTTAACAATTTTTTACAACTTTTTTTATTTTCTAATTTTTTTTTTATTTTTTGTTTAACTGTCTTTTTTATGTTTTTTGTTTTTTTTTTTTTAAGTTTCTTCTTTTCTTCTGTGTGAGATCATCATAAAAAGATTATACCCAAGTTTCGCGGTTCTATGTCGAATGATTTTCAGGTGTTGAAAGCAGAGACCGCTCTCTGTGGGGGTTTCAGACACCTAAATACGGACTTCATAACCATCATTCACCTTACGGTCTCGAGTAACCTATAAGCAATTCATATTGTTGTTCTACGACGTTTATTAACTCAGCACCGCAGCGGCCTCCATCAACGGTGATGGAGCCAAAACTCCCTCAGATTCCACATACGCAAATTACTTTCTAGAATACACTCTGATTTGCCTCCTCACCAAATTGTTACATGCCTTCTACGAACCTCGATATTTTAAATCGAGGTGGGGGTCCCCTTTGGGGAACCCACGGGGACGTAACGTTCGTAACAACGAGGTTACCGTCACCATCTAACCACCTCACCAATTGTAGTCACGATACCGTAACTCTAACCCATGTAGGATAAATCGGGAATCAGAACCTGATGCTAAGAAGTCGCCAGCCGCGGAAGACAGAGCGAGAATCGTAAAAAAATAACGTTCCCCTGTACAGGAATCCGTTTTTTCGACCAGATTCGATTCCCCTTCGGAATCAATATTCTACGGTAATAAATAATAATATAAGAAGTATAATAATAATACAATATCAGAATAATAATAATAATAATAATAATAGATAAAGTAATAATAAATAATAATAATATAATAATAATAATAATGAATAATAAGGTGTATGTGTGTATGTGCACGCGGGCGCGCGCGCGGTGAGCGCGTCACGTGTTTCGCACCCTCGGCGGCGATTGGGCTGAACCTCGTTTTAGCCTAATCTACTCGCCCCAGAGCCCGCAACAAGGGCGTAAGCGATTTTTGAGCTACGCTCTCGGGGGAGGTACCCCCTATAGTACATCCTAGAGACTTGAAATTTTCCCTGTTTTGAGCTTACAACACTACCATAGATTTATAATTTGCAAGTTTCAGACCCATAGCTCTTATACGTTTCGAGAAATCGCTGCAACCGTCTTCGAACATTGTTAGAGGTATAATAGAGGGATTTTTGGAGCACCGATGTGGCGCCGCAGAGCTGCCCACCAGAACCTTCCTGAGCTTTTTTGCACCGAATTTTGTCACCGCGTTCTTGGAAGGGTGTGCCAGCCGGTGCCTGAGCATCCCGGCGCTAACGTATGGACCCCCTATGTTGTCCCGCCCGCCCCTATATTTTTGGTGAGGACCCTTTTTTTGCTTGTTCTTTTTTTTTTTTTATTTATTTATTTTTCGTAGTTTATATGTGTACTTAAGGGTGGGAGGGCGTTTCGGAGTTCACCAACACGTTTTCGCTTAACCGCAAGGCCCCGCCGAAACCGCACCGAACCGCGCAGCACCGCACCGCACCGGCACTGCACCACGCCGGATAGTTTTTTTTTTTCGCTGTTTCGCATCCTCGTTTTTCTATAACTCATGAATGTATTTTAATATCCACGAATGCATCCATAGACACAACACTCACCCTTACACATCTGCGCACCCACATCATCTCCACGATCCTATCCCTCCTACCCGTGTCCATTCACCGTATCTCTATACCATTATACATTCAGGGTGACTGCTTAGTCTGTCGTGCTTCTTCCAAGAAGGTCCTTCCCCATCCCCATACCAATAGTTTTTTCAATTGAATCTATTTCAAATTTGGCTTTTCACTATATATATAATATATATCATAATATAATATATTATATATATGATTATATATAATAATAATATTATATATAGTACTTATTATTATATAAATATATATATATATTATATAGTTGCTCTTGTACTCTTCTGGAAGGTTTCACGGGTATCCTGAACCCATTGGGCCTTCTTTAAGGAATGGTCGCCACATGTCATTTTATACTACTTAGCCATTGTATATGCACAGACGTTTGCGCATACATGTATATGCATCATGCGCATGCGCATAACATCTATCTTCTGATGCGAATCATCCCACCCACAAGAATGAACAAAGGAATTGTGGGAATTTAAAAAATGTGACTATACCAGTCACTTTAACCGAACTGGAACTCGACCCGTAGCCTCTTAAGGAAGTGTAGATAGGACTTAACTATGGGCTGCCGCCTGAATGTCCTTTAATATATAAATTTGTCCTTACATATAAGGTGTGTATCATAGCACTAAATTTTGGAAATACTATTTCGAATTAAGAAGTTTTTAGAAAACGCAATCTCGACTTTGCATTTTTATATAGCAATTTAATATAATATATATATATATATATATATAATATTATATAATATTATATATATATATATAAATTATAATATTATAATATAGTATTATATATATAGTATATAATATATATATAGTATATATATTATATATATATACTATATATAATATACAACGAGAGAGAGAGAGTTGAAAATCGCTATCATCATCCACAGCACTCATACAAGTAAAATAACTTACTGACACTCGACCATAACACATCACAGCACCACCCCGTTACGCCTTCATGACACACAATAGGTCACCACACACACCCGCCAGGGCTACTCTATACCAATGACAACCACCCCATACAACCCCCATGGACCCTTACCCACATCTGCACCACTACACACACACATGCTAGACAGCATACACCGGCCCTATATACACACACCCTTCCCGCCTGCATGGATACATACACCAACCCCTAGCTCACCTACAAACCACCCACGTCTACCACACTATGACACTTAATGCCACACACGCACATACCTCTTCTATACAGATGTTGTAATGCATTCGCCACTCATCGAGAATATCCCCCTTGTTGTAATAAACCTATATCCAAGGACTTTACAATAAACTCCATGCCCTGACCACCATCGTTATACCATTCGTTAATACTACCGCTTGATACATCCCACAACTAATATTATACATACTGACTGGGACGGTGTCCAAAGATACTAACTCTAGGAGAGCCTCCACTTGGAAAACAAACGCTCGCATATTTTCGCGACCGCGTAGTAAATTACGCCGGCGGGTTCATGCGTCGCTTCCGCACTCGGGTCGGCTTTGCGGGCGCTCTTGCGTTTGCTTCACGTGATCTACTATAAATCTAGTGAATTAATATTATCTATTCTAGTGAAATTCAATTATTCCACAATGTAAGTATTTATTATACATATGATATACACTTAGTAAAAATAAAAATAAAACATACAAATCAGATAACTTGTGCACCGCTTACAGCTAAAATCGATTATGATGTTTAAAGAGTTGGGTTAAAGATTAATAAACACACCTAGCTCAATACCAAGTTTAAAGAACAAGTTAATTTCAAAGCGTAAAATATTCTCGCCAGACACATACGAGTCCATATAAAGATAAGGATAACTCGGACCATCAAAGTAAGGAAAACATTCACTTTTACCTGCTTAAAGATCTACCCGACCAGCATGTTTCAGTTTGAAATATATTTATAAAATAATAATAATAACATGATTCTTGTCTATACTTGGAATTACTTTTTGACTGGTATTAGGCTTAAATCAGCATGGGATATAAAAAAGGCTTATCCTAAATTTTAGGCCTAAATTTAGGCCTAACGTAGTTATTGCAGCACATTTTACAGAACAGGTCAGTTGAAATATAGTTTTGACCTGGAATTAGCGCCTAATCGCCCCGGGTGACAAAAAGGGATTACCTTAAATTTAAGGCCTAAAGGTATTATTTCAACACCTCTTCCACACGCAGAGATGGTCAGTTTCGTATCTGTAAAGGAAGTGCGGGTTGTTGTGTTTTCTTCTGATGGATTAAATATTTAACATAGATATAATAATAATAATAATAAAATAAATAATAAAGAAAATCCGAATTATTTAAAAAACTTTGAAATATCTTTTAAGTTAACATCGAGCGAATAATATAATGTACGCTGAAAAATAATTGTGTATTTTAAATAAGAACTTAAGGAAGATTTTAGATAAAAATACATGTTAATGTTAGCAGAGAAGAACTTATTTTGTTATTTTTATACTTACTACATGGCTAACGATGATGTAAAGCAGTAAACGTCAATGGAATAAAACGTGGCATAGCTTGGTGTAGAGGCGTGCTAGGGACTGCTTAACTGATTTACTGATTTTATTGCTTTAAGGTACGTAAATATATGTTTTTAATAAAATTTCATAAAATTTTAGTAAAGTTATTTACTTGAATGTTATAAAATTTATAAACAAAAGGATAACAGTTTAAGAATAATTCTTTGTTCAAAGAATGATGATTAATTATAGAAGTTTAAGAAACTAAAAATAATTTTGTTATTATTTGAATAAGTAATATTAAATGTACGAATGTTTTAATTAAATACAAATGTGTAATAAAATTATACTTATATGTGTAAGTGAGTGTGTGTGTGTGTGGTGTGTGTGTGGTGTGTGTGGTGTAAGTAATCTGTGTAGTGATGAGTAAATCTTGTGTGAAGTAAATGCTGTGTTGTGGTGTAAGTTAAATGTGTGTGAGTGTAAGTAAATCTGCGTGTGTAAGTAATCTGGTTGTGAGTGCTGGTGTGGTGTAAGTGTAATGTAAAGTGTCTATGGGTAAGGATGTTAAGTGTCATAGTGAATGTGTGTAAATACCGTGTCTATCAGTGAATTGTAATGTGTAAGTGGGTGGTGTGTGTGTGTGTGGTGTGTGCTTTATTTGTGCTGTATAGTGTAGATGTAGTGTCTATGGTTAAATGTAAGTGGTCATAGGTGAATTGTGTGTTATGTCATAGTGAATGTGTTGTGTTTTAATAATAATACAATGCATGAAGTAAATGAAAACTAAGTAATAATAAAAATAAAGATATAAAAATAAATAATAAATAAAATAAAAATAATAATAAAATAAATAAAACGTATTAAAACAAAATAAAACATATGAATAAATATATGAAGTTAAAGTAGTAAACATATGAGTTACAGCAGTAAAACATATGAGTTAAAGCAGTAAAACATGATTAAAGCAGTAAAACATAGGTTAAAGGTGTAAAAACAATGAGTTAAAGCATTGTGTAAACATGGGTAAAGCAGTAAAAGCAGTAAAACAAAAAGCATACTAACCCTCCTTGGTGTTAGGTCACACTCTATGATTTACTGAATTTACTGCTTAAGGTATGTAATGTAATAAATATATGAGTTAAAGCAGTAAAACATAGAGTTAAAGCAGTATATGAAGTTAAAGCAGTAAAACAGTAAAACAAATACCGCAAACTCCAATGGTGCTATTAACACCACCTCATTGATTTACTGATTTACTGCTTAAGGTCTGTAAATAAATATATGAGTTTAAAGCAGTAAAACATGTGAGTTAAAGGACAGTAAAACATAGTTAAAGCAGTAAAGCAGTAACAAAAGCATTAACCCCTTAGGTATTAGGTAACCACCTCTATTGATTTACTGATTTACTGCTTAGAGGTATGAAATGTTAATGTTTTTAATAAATTTCGTACAGTTGTAGTAAAATTAATATATCAGACACTCTGGATTTTTTTCTTCCTTTCTCATTCCTCATCTTTTTCATTTATTATATTGGTATATACTTCTTAAATAGATTTCTATTTTTTAATGTTTTGGTCAGCTTTTCCTGGTTTTAGAGTGTAACAACATGGCCTCAGACTCGACTCATCACTTGTGATTAGTCGCTGATGGGCTTTAACCCCAAAGGCTCCGACTGGATAACGTTCCCTGATACATGACTCTTTTTTATTTTAAGTAAAAGGTGTATATATATATATATATAATAGTATATAGGATCTATATATATATATAATATATATAATATATATAAATATATATTATATAAATATATATATATATAAAGTATATGGTGTATGTGTGTGTAGTTGTAGGTGTGAGTGTGGATGGTCGTAGCACAAGGGGGTGTTGTGTCTGTATGTGTGTTTGTGTGTGTAGGTAATAAGGTGTGAGCGGAAGTGCCTAGGGGTAGGTGTATGTGTGTATAAAAAGCCTAGCGTATGTGTTGTGTGTGTGTATAAATAGCCTAGCGGGTGTGCGGTGTGTGCATAGTGTCATAGTTTGTGTAGACGTTGGGTGTTAGGTGTGAAACTAGGGTGGTGATGTATCCTGGCAGGGTCGGTAGGGTGGTGTGTGTATATAGGGCGGTGTAAAATGTGTCTAGGCATTGTGTTTTAGGTGCAAATGTGAGTGTTAACGTGTCCATGGGTGGGGTATGTGTGTGTATAAGCTAAGCCTAGCGGGTGTGTTGTGTGTGTGTATAAGTAGCGTAACGGGCGTGTGTGTTTTCTGTGTATGTGTGAGTGTTGTAAAGTATGTTTAGTAGTTAGTGTGTGTATGGTGATAGCGATTTCTCTCTCCTCTCGCTGTATATATATATATATATATTATATAATAATATATATATATATATATTATATATATAATATATATATATATATATATATATTATATATTATTCTATATATATAATATATAATATTATAATTGATATATATAAATCAAAATCGGAGATGCGCTTTTATAAAACTTTTAATATGGACAATAGCTATTCCAAAATTTGTGCTATATGCATAAAACCTTATAATATGTAAGGACTAACGTTCTATATATTAAAGGGCAAAATTCAGACGGAGCCCCAATTAGTTAAGTCCTGATGCACTTCCTTAAGAAGGCCTACGGGTCGAGTTCCAGTTCGGGTTAGTGACTGGTATAGGTCAACATTTTAAATTTCCACAATTCCTTTGTTCATTCTTGTTGGTGGATGCATTCGCACAAAGATAGATGAGTCTATGCCGCATGCGCATAGATGCATATACATGTAATCGCAAGCGAAACGTCTGTGCATATACAAGGTCTG
>JABUQX010085799.1:0-25000 GCA_015478945.1 Trachelipus rathkii
TATGACAATCGATTCGACCTTGATGGGAAAGCCAAACAGGACCAGAGATGTGGAGGACTCTTCCCGGCCAGCTTTCCGATTTCTCCGGCGACATAGCACAGCCATTGACTTTCGTATTGAGAATCGAAAGCCTTGTATATTGCACCAAGTGGAGAGGTTATCAATCGTTAGTTGAAGATGGCGGACCACATATGAAAGTTTTGCTACAGGGATGTAGATTGCCAGATCATCCATGTTAAGGGAGCAATGGACTGGAGTTGAGATATTGGAGACAGCATCGTTGAACCTCAATGCAAAGAATATCACCCTCAGGATAGTATCCTGTGGAACGCCCTCTTCCATAAGAAATAGTCTAGATAAGGCAGAGTACGGAGAAAAAGAGGAAGCTGGCATCTCAGCCCTAGTGAACTAAGTATTTGCAAAATCCATAATCTCAAGGTGATGTTATGCGCCTTTTCAAGGTAGAAACAGACCGCCAAGATCTTTTTACTGTTCAAAATTTCCCGGATGTCATGATCTAAGCGAAGAAGAAAGTGGGTAAAGAGTCAGTTGAGTGGTGCTTCCTGAAACCAAATTGGAAGGGTGAAAATGCCTGTTTTTTTCAATGTTGAGAGAAGGCGGTTTGATACCATTCATTCCATCAGCTTGCATGGTTGACATGTTAATGCAATTGGTCTGTGATTATTAGCAAGGCTTAGATCCTTCCCCCGTTTGGGAATAGGGAAGATGTGAACTTGTTGTTATACAGGTGGAAAGACCCTTTCAACTCAGATGTGATTGAATAGAGTGAAAAGAAACGCCGAAGCGAATAGGTAGAGGTGGAGAATCATCTGATAAGATGTGCCCTCTGGCACCAGAGCCTCCCGAAATTCCGCCACAGTGGTTGTAAGAGGTGGGTGTCATCAGCAGAGGAGACTGAAAAGTCTGGGGGGTTGCACTAAATAATGAGCCGAGCGGAAAGGTTCTTTGTATCTAGAATCACTGGAGCAAGTTGCAAACTGGTAGCCCAATTCATCCACTACAGTACCTAGTACGGTAATCACGTCCAATGTATTTGGTTCGTGTTTGAGAACGATTCGCGGGTCTGTATGGTGTCTACGGGAAATTTTTAGAATCACCTTGTAAAAAAAATGTAAGGACCTAGAAGAACTGATAGTAGACACGAAAACTACGGAAGTAGTGCTTCCTGGTTCTCCCGTTGATTCGCAGAGAACTAGCTGCTGAAGCTTTAAAGAGGATCATTTTAGACTGAGTAGGAAGATGTTATTAAGTCCTATATAGTTTCCTCCTTTTGCAATTTGTCTATGCACATTCCAGGGGCCACCAGTGTGCTGATGAGCGACTGCAATTCGTAGAGCGAGGGATAATTGCCTCAACCTCCGCAAGAGTTGCAACCATAAAAAATTGGAAAGCTTCTACAGGCCTAGGGTATATTTCCCGTGCAGGTAAGAAAGGGTAACTCTATAGTCTGCTGGAACAAGGTCCAGTCTACAGTTATACTTATATCTCCATTGACGGTATAATGGCTGCGATGGTCTAGGGAAGAAAGAAATTATATTGATCACTCCGGAAGAGGAAGGCTGATCTCTCTCATATAAACTTATCTATGAAATAAATAGAGAACAATGAGACATCCACGCAAGTAAACTAGTAGAGGGTACATCTAGTGGAACTAAGGGGAGGCGAAATACAGAGGGACAGAAAGAACGAGAGAGATGTGACAAAGAAGTCAAGGATAGTCAGAAGGCCGATTGATTGAGAGTAGGAATTTGTAAGTCGATATCGTGGGCAATCCTCTTTACGCTCCTATGAAGAGTGTCTGAGGATTGGTGAATATTTTAAGAAGAAGAGCAGAAAAAGAAAGACAGAAGCGTCCCACGAGACTTGATTCGGGTGCATTAGAGTGGGCTAATAGAATATCTGTCGTACTTAGGGAAGAGAAAATTATTAATGTATAAGTTAGTGTCGTATAGAATTAAGTGAAAGTATTTTTCAATTACATATATACACATTTGATTTATATCATTTGTAATAAATGGTGGGTTACTTCGAGGAGCAGCAAAAACGTTTTCAAAATCATTGCTTTTAGCTATTTTGGAAAAGATTGAATTTAATTAAATTCAAAATATAAAAAAGTTAATATTGTAAGATACGAAATATTTTAAATACATAACATTGAAAGAAGGTGAGAATTTCAGCGTTTCTTCCCACACGTCGGTCATTCGTCTGTATCTCACCGTATGAGCATCTGTTTAAAATGTTTACCTTCAACCTATTTTGATAGAGAACGTTGTAGCAAGGGGGCCTTGGAAACCCCTCACCTCATCATTCCTTCTATCCCTTTTCCCGCTTCATGAATGTGGGTCGCGTGAATAAATCTATTTTATATCGTTTAGAACCAATACTAAATATAGTGAGCAATCTAATTACAACTACGTGAATTATGTTTAGCTGTGTTTTTTAAGTAGTATATAGAGACCAATTGTATATTCTAGAATGAACTCGTTAATGGAGAACTGGTGCTTTAAATATATATCGTTGCTGTATCTGAATACCACATAGTGGGAATAATTTTATTAATTATAGTCGAGATATCTTATAGCATCATATATCAACTACCACTTACCTAATCAGTTAATTCAACTTACTACAGCTGATTGAGTCCTCGAGGTGTATATAATTGATAAGTTTAATAATATGAAGCAGTAGAGTATTCAGATGTTTTAAGTATCTTATTCTTTAATTTTTCGAATTCGAGATAAGCATGAGTGGGGTAGAAGTAATCACGTTTCTTAATTAATGAGTGATTCTTATAAGTGCACAGATGCTTACATCGTGTAAGAGCGCCTATATCCTTAAGTCTATTTATTTTACATATTACAATAGAACACATTAAACTTTCTTTTCTCTGCGTGTTACCTATAATAGAAGAGACTTAGCTTTATCGAACTTTCAGCACTATATTAGTCAATTGTTCCTCTTTATTGATTATGGGTGATTATAATGCCATCCATAGTTTTGGATTTATTTCAGAAGTGATAGCTTTTAGGTTTCAGATTTGTTTTGTAGAAAGCTGTCTGCGTTTTGTGGGGATTAATTAATAATACAGCGTTTAACTGGCCTTTTTTTGGGTTATGAACCACTTGATTTGATGAATCGGAACAACGTGTTATTGGTCACGTGCAATCATAATAGTAATATAATATTAAAATATAGTAAAAAAATGACTTAGTAGGTAGAGAGAACTAGAGCTTCGAAAGTATGATTTAGTGTTTCTCATGATACTAAATTTAATATAATATTTTGGAACTAAATAAAATGAAAGAGTAAATGGGGAGTAATCAATTAAATATTTAATATTTCATTATAACATTGTTATGTAGGTATAAATACTATGATGTTCAACATGTAATGTTATGTTAAATATTCTTAAGTGTGGGTATCAATATATATTATGCTGATATTAATGTTAATGTATATGTGTATAAATTAATTTGTTACAATGTTCCACTTGGTGCATAGCCTCACTCCACTAGTCGTTTTCAGAAATAGTGTGTTTGTAAAATAGATGAATCGTCATTCATATACATTTTACATTATTATTATATTTTAGATTTATTTTAACAAAAACATCTTTTTTTTTATATGTAGGGTTGATTAATCAGATATTTTCATTATGGTTAATAATACAACAGGCAGCCTCACGAAAGATATACGCTGGTAATAAGATTATCAGCACGCTCACTCGCCAAACCAAGCGAGGGTTCCGCCAGGTTCTGCACTGGAGTCCCGGTGTTGAGGTAGAAATGTGAGCTATCATCACCTCTCCCCTTGGCTTTCCGACTCCTCGTCTGCAATCGATGCCCCTCGTGCACGGTTTAAATGGAGCATTTACACTGCTCTCCTCCATATAGATCTAGGGTTCGGACCCTGTGAGATGTATGGTGCTTTATTTATTAGTAAAAATACTTTATTTTACATTTCATAATAGCTCTTTCTTATATATAAATATATACCTATATATATATATATATATATATACTATTATAAATTAATATATATAGTATATATACTTTTATATTATATAAATAATAAATACTTTCTTTAATTTCTCTCTATTATTTCACTACTTTTTTATTTGTTCTTTTATTCATTTGCCTGGTGCCCGCGTGCTGGGTGGTCTCTATTTCGGGGATATCTTTTCTGAGTATGATATATTCCGCCTTCTGGAGAGAAATTTTTCCTTTGCAATGCTCAGAAGTGGTTTTTATAATAACTAAACATCTTTAACTACCCTGCTTCCTTCCTCTCTCCACCATTTACCTGCGAGAATGTTCCAACTCGCCGTGGTGTAAAGTAGGATCTGTGAAAAAAATAGATGTTCCATACGGTTCTCGCTTATCCCGGTAAGAATCATAGCAGCATAAGGATGAATTAATCAACATGCCTTTCCCTTTTTTCCAGGCACACAATCGAGCGGTAGATTAAAATTATTTTTAAAATTACTTCAGCTTGTGAAAGGCCTGCAAGCCAAGTTTTTCATCTTCTTTCTTTCTCATTAATCATGTCAATGCTCGACGTCTCCTTCAAATTGTACATACTCGTTTCCTAATACTCGAGGTATCACTGCTTATGTCGACGTCTAACCTCGTCTACGTCTCTCCATATACCATGAATATCGCCTGCGCTTACGCAAATCTATTAAACATTCCCCAAAAAACATGGTTTCTATTGTTTTCACTGAACATTTTTTTTAAACATGTTTTTTTCCCAGCTTCTATATACATATATATCTAAATATAGTTATAGTATATATATATAGTATATATATATATAATATTTATATATATAATATATAGTATTAATTATTATTTAAGTAAAACCTAGATAATATATATAAATATAATATTAATAGTCATCACCATGAATATATATATTAAAGATAATATATTTATTTATAACTATTTATATATATATATACATTAATATTAATTATATATTATCTATACTATATATTATATATATTATTATATCATATTATATATATAATATTGATATATATAATATATATAATATATATATTATACCTTATATCAATATTTATAATATAAATAATATGTAAGATTTATATAATATAATATATTATTATGATATTATAACAGTTAATATAATGTAAGTTATTTATAATTGGAGATGTCAGCGAGATCTACTCAGTAACATCTGTTATTCTTATCTACTATAAACTCTTACCATCGACCAGTATATCAGAGAAAGAAGAGAATCGATCGAAGAAGAGAATGAAGAGGAAGAACGAAGAAGAAGAAGAAGAAGATCAGAAGAAGACTCGATACGAAGAAGAAGAATCGTGCATCAGAAAGAGCTCGTAAGAAGACCGAAGCTCACAACTCTATCTCTCTCTATTAATATATAATAATATAATGATTATAAACTATATATAATAATAATATAATATCATTAATTAATAGAATGTATGAATAGATAGTTATATACTTAGATATAATAAATATGAGAGTTATATAAAATTATCTATATTATAACTTAAAAATATATTATTACATATTAAATATTTTATAATATATAATATATATATATATATTTATTATTAATACATATATATATATATATATATATAATTAATATATTTATTTATATATATTAATAATTATCTATATAATATATATATTATTATATATATTTATAATAATAATTATTCTATATATCTAATAATATTAAATATAATAATTAATAATTTATAATATATAATATATAATATCTATTAATATAAATTAATATTATATATATATATATATATATAATATATATAACCTAAATCATAGAACCATATATTATTACTTCCTTAGAATAGAAAGCTGAGCTGAAACGAAATACCAATCAATGATATGGATACAGGCACACTATCGTCGTTTATGCAGAAAGAATGAGTATGTAATACCAATATATACCAGTACCGAGTAAATGGTAATTAATAATTCTATATACGCATTGGTCCTAACCTGGGTTCTATTCATTCGTATTCCTATTTTATCTTATAATATACTTACTTGATATTTTATCTTAGTAATGGACTTGTGTCTATTGATATTGTGTTTTTGCTAACACTCATTAAATAAGGGCTGTTATGATTGTTATCTAACAGTATTCGGTAGCCATCTAGTAACCCTGTACTAATTGTAATATGGTGGTCGTTCACATTGAAAAAAGTGAGAACTAACGAATATGGTAGATCCTTTCCTAGTCACTGGTAAGCAGACGCGTAGTCTATTAGTGTATGTGAGGACTAAATACATCTCACTACGCTAGCGTGAGGTTATGGCTACTCTGTCACATTGGCTACACAACATTCTCATTACTACTGCTATATTCCAAGGGAATCGATCCTCAAGTTAAGTTCTAGCTCAGGTATAGTTGCTTTAAAACAAGAGAGGTTGATAGCAGAGAGATAGAAACGCGCACAATGATAGGCCAGAGGTTTCTAACCAGGAAAATAGCGTCACTCCCCGAGACCGACACCGAAAGGATATAATTTATGAATATTTGGTGGTATATCACAAGGCGACAATAGCTATATGAAAATTGAGGGAGAGGATTTCATGTGGAATACTGTCTCACGTGATCTTGAAAAAGAAAAGACCAGTAAAATTCATGCCAATGAAGCTACACAAACGGGAATCTCCGTCCGATCGTAACTAAGCTCCCAAGTCAAGCAATGATATTCATAGCTTTATACACTTACCAGACCCCTTAACGCTTGATCGCATTTGCGCGAGTTGAGTAACACTGTTAACAGGTTTGGTCGGAGAGATCCTCTCAAATCGACAAAGTGATTGGTGAAAAAAAACATTGTAAAAGGTAATTATTTGACATTCCATGTCATCAGAAGAGCTGTCGGCGTAAGTGCTCAACCGTGCCTCCTATAAACGACTAACTCTGAGTAAGCTAAGAAGCCCGTGAAAGAGTGTAAAAAAGGTTACTTGGACTAATTTCATCAAGCGCCGTGAGCAAATTGCCGTGAGTCTGAAAATTGAATTCATGTGGGGATATGTTGAGTATACTAAGATATCGTATTATATGTTGCCTGGATCATTGTCCATGTCATACTTCAGAATTTGCGCCAAAATCGGTAAATTTCCCGAGAACGACAAGTTTCGCCTGACCGAGGGTTTCCATCGACAATTATTACGAGTGAAAATTCTCCGGAAGGAAAGTAAAAGATGTAGACCATCAAGAATTTCTAACACTAATACTAACGATGGATATGCCCCAATTTTTTAAATGAGGGAAAAGACAAATTTTTAAGAAACTTATTTTAGGTTTACTGACTGCAATCGGAAATCACATTTTCAAGAATGTTACAAATGTAACTATCTGGGCAATCATAGCCTCAAAAGGTAACAGAAACTTAATTGTCCCAAAGCAAACGAACCTGAAGAAAATGCCATCACGTGGTTTTATCTCCTGCGAGCACCGAATGCAAATGTCTCCGTGGAATGGTGTTAGAATAGCATCCAACTCTGCGACAAACACATACATGGTACTCAATAAGATAAGCTCAATTTGTAAATACTCCGAGAAGTTAATAGTTAGTTACTAGTAATGATATGAAGAATAGTTATGGCTAGACTCTTGCTTGTAAATCTGTTGTATTAAATGTGGTGAGACATTGTGGTCAGTACATTAATAACTTAAAAAAGTCAAGCATGAGGATAGAACTCTAAAATCGTGTTTATATGATAGAACACGCTCTATGCTCTTGCCAAATTTACATACTGAATCTTTTTATGCGTGCACTCAAAAATGTACCGATACAAAAGTATGCAAGAAAAGTCGCTTGTTCTTCACAAGATAATGCAAAAATATATGGTAAAGACGAAAACCTCTTCATTGATTAGCTTAATGATAAAAGATAACCTTATATTACTTTGCAAGATTATAACCGCCCTTCAGTAAGCGGTACTGAAACTTTAAATCTTCTGATATAGAGAAATTTGGCAAATCCGCAGAATTTGGGTCATCTTAAATATTAAAGATTGAAAAGTTTAAAGAACAATCTCAGAGACATTAAGGCGTGGCACGGATTTAATCTGAAAAACACTTCTAGAATAAACTAGGCCTCAGTGAATCGCGAATGGCGTAAAAATAAATGACGGTTAAAACATTTGCCTTTTAAAAAAGTCTCATCGCGAAAGGTACAAAACTTTATCTTGGAAATTGGTTCAATTTAACAGATATATGTTAAGGAACCGTTTCATCGAGCATTCCCCTATTCACTATCGAGCAAATTAATAATATAAGAGTGCAATATTTAATAATACACAAAATATCATAGATAAAAAAATGTAATAATACTAATTCAAAATCTTCACTGATTAATAAAATTAACACTGACATGAATTAAAAGTTGGAGCTAATATTATGGAAATAGTTAAAGGAATTATAAAAATTCACTTCGCTCAACGAAAATCCAGTCCCGGTTGTGGAAAAAAAAAAAATATTCTTTTCAAGTTTATAACTTACATGAAAGCTTACAAGAATTTATATTTTCTCTCTCGCTAATTAGATATATATCTAACACAATTTTCTAAAGATGAAGAATGCGTCTATATAAAGAACGACTTTAGTCGTATCGAGAACACGGCGATAACAATAATGGTATACTCTTATGCAGCGAGCTTGCCCTCAAAAACAAACGTTTGACGTTTTGGAACATGGGGCCAAAATATGGGTCACTTATCTCTCAAGTGAAAGTCGGAACGAACTTACAATAAGATTCTGGCGTGCTTATGTAAGTCTCACTGTTTTTATAGCTGTCATATCAGAGATACTTACGTGAATTACGTACACCACATGTTCCCAGTGGTAATTTTTTAAAGGAAGTGTACCTTTTACATATATGGAATCGGAGGAAAAAAATCGATTCAATTAATCAAGTTTTTTCATCGGCCCTTACGCTATTTTTGTGTTACGTTAATATGTTTTATTTTTTTGCACATCAACACACCGGGAATGAGTAAATATTACCCATAATCAATATGAATTCTCCCCCAGAACCCCAGGAATTTTTGCTTTTTTGTGGTATTTCTAGAATAGAGTAAGGCAATAAGAATATATGGTGTCCTCGTAAAGAAGATATTATTATTTTATTATTATTATGGATCAACAATAGTAGATGGGATGGAGTTAACCAGGTTATTTAATGGAAATTTCTCTTCTATTCCTGCTCGGGCGGTAAGTTCACTCGGGAAACCTTCAATGAATTACAATGAACAGTTTCCCCTTAATATGACTTCCATATATTTCAGTCTAACTACCCCAAATGAGGTAAGAACTGCAATTTGAAAATTATAAACTTCAAACGATCTTAATGGCTTGCCTACTAAATTTATAAAACTTTTCTTGGATCATATTTCTGTGCTAATTTATGATTTGTTTAATTTGTGTATGGAGCGTGGTACATACCCTGATGAGTTAAAATGTGATAGGGTGGTCCCAATTTATAAAAATGGTGATGATTCCCTGCTACAAAACTGTAGACCAATCTCTATTTTGAATATCATTGCTAAAATCTTTGAAAAACTGATATTTAGAAGAATAAACAATTATTTTTCTATTAACAGGATATTTTCACCTTATCAATTTGGGTTTACAAAACACAGAGATACCTCCCAGGCAATTATTTTGAGCAGTATTATTGCACTTAATGCTTATGCCAATAAAACTCACGTGATTGGAGTATTTCATGACTTCAGTAAAACCTTTGATACTATAGACCATGACATACTATTACAAAAATTACATAGATATAGCATAAGAGGAATTGCCTGTGATTTTATGAGATCTTACCTAAATAATAGATACAATATATTAAAAAAAAAGACATTAAATCGTCTCCATTCTTTGTAATCACAATGGTGCCACAGGGCAGCTGTTTTGGCCCCTTACTATTTAACATCTATACTAATGACTTGAACTTTTAACTAACTGATGTTAAAGCTATAATGTATGCAGATGATATTGTTTTCTTTGCAGAGTCTGGATCCTTGGATTTGTTGACTCTATTTATTGAGCAAAAACTACGTAATATCTACGACTGGTGTAGATTTAACAGGTTGGTTCTGAATACTAGTAAAATTAAACTTGCTATGTTCACGTCTTTTTCTGTTTCTAATATTTTCATAAATAGGAACATAATTAAATTTGTGGACTTTTAAGTACCTTGGGGTATTTATGGATAAAAATTTGAAATACCATGACCAAGTTAATCAGGTATGCAATAAAACGCTTCGACTGGTGGCTATTACACATCGCATTAAGGAGTACCTTGACTTCAAGACCCCAAATGCAATGTGCTATACTTTGGTTTACTCAGTTGTTTTACAGTATTGATTCTCGGGGGTGTTATATGGTGTCATCAATTAGAAGAGACTGAATACAAGTAATTAAAAATAAATTTGTTAAAAATCTCTTTGGTAAATTTTTTCCTTCCTCGAAAGATTTACAAGAAGCTAGGTATATTGAGAGCCTGAAAAATATATAAATTGAGTCTTAACAAGGGATCCGCTGCTGAGCGATTTTCCGGAGACCAAACTGGAAGTTTGTAAAAGCCTGCCGACTCTCCAGAACAGGGAGAAGGCGGCCTGAAACCATTTTCTTCATTAATTTGCAAGTATAACGGGTCGCCAAAATTGATCTTTGGTCGTCCATAAACTTCGGATCTTTCCCAGGTATGGGAATTGGGATTACAAAAGCTGTTGTTCAAACAGATGGGAAAGAACATTCGATCCAGATCCTGTTATACAGATCCAGCAGGAACGCTGATGTAGATGGGTGAATGTGACGGAGCATTATGAAAAAAGATGAAATCTAGGTAAGGGTGCACCGTCTTTGATATTCTTCAGTGCAGTTTGAAACTCTGTAAATGTAAATAGACAGTTATAGATAATCAGGCCAATAACGGAGGACTGTGAGTGGAGAGTTGTTGGAGAGGCTAGATATTTTCTGTATAACTTTTCATATTGAAGAAAGGCAGGCGGAGTTGTGGAGTTGACAGTGGAAGTATAAGTTCGAAAGTATTGTTTGCGCGTTTGGAGATTGATTCGACGAGCTCTCGCCGCAGCTGCTTCATAAATAATCATGTTTGTTGTGGCGCGGGTCCGCTTATATTGCCTGCAGAGTTTTTTCTCCTCCCGGCTTGCTTGTGCAAACTTTTAGGACCATCAAGAGGTTGCAAACGCCTAAATGCGGAAAATCGTGGGATAAAAGTTTTGCTGATGTGATAATAGCTTGCTGGAAAAAATTAAAGGTCACGTCAATGGTCGGAAATCGCTCATTGAAGAGAAAAAGTGGGATAGCTGTTGCCTGATAAAAAGGGGCCAACTTCGCTCGATCATTACGGGGTTCTAACCTTGGGGTTGGTGTGAGTTCATGTAAGGCTATCGGATAATGGTCTCTGCCGCACAAATAATTGATGTGGGGCCATATGAAGTGATACATATAAAAGAATGGGAGCAGAAAAGATATTTATAAAGGTAGAGGAGTGTGTATCCAAACGTTCATAGGTAGGGAGTTCAATGTTAATGCATTAGATTATCAATCAGAATCTTACCATTAGGGAAGGTGACGGAGACACCTCATAAGGGGTGACGAATGTTGAAATCTCCTAATATAACAACAGAAGTGGGGAACTGCTTGAAAAGGAAGAATAAATCGGCCATAATGAACTCGCCAAGTAGATCGAACAGACAAGGAAATTGGTGGAGAGATAAACTCGTGCTGCCACTGCATGAAGTCTAGTCCGAAGAAGGACTGGAGAATAGGGGACAGACTTATGAATGAGAATTCCGAGGACAATAGTACCTGCATAGTCACCTCGTTCTATGCATGTTAGAGGCGACTTGTATTCCGACGGTGGGTGTATATTATATATATATATATATATATATATATATATTTTTATATATTACTATTTATTATATTAACATTCTATAACTATAATATCATAATATAACTAGTGATTTATTACTATATACATAATATGTGACTGTGTGCTGGACATGTGTGTGTGCTGTCGTGATGATGTGTGTCGAGCGCCCACCTGTGTGGTGTGTGTGTGTTGTGTGTGCCCGACCGTGTACCATGTGTGTCCTGTGTGTGTGTGGTAGGTGTGTGTGCTGTGTGTGTGTGTGTGTGTGGTGTGTTGTGTGTGTGTGTGTGTGTGTGTGTTGTGTGTGTGTGTTGTTGATAATTCTTGTTTATTTGTTTTTATTCTTTTTTTTTCTCCAGTTCATAAATGTTTTTCGTCAGACACGAATTCCGTGCCTGACTTTCATATTGTGTAAGCTTTTTCTTTATTTTATTTTTTTTTTTTTTTTTACCCTTCATATTAAAATTTCGTAAATGATAATTTTTTTTTGTATGTATAAACTTTACGACATGCTTTTCTTTATTTGTAGTTTTTCATCGAACCCCTTGAGAATTTACATATAAATAACTATTAAATAATATCAAAAAGCACCAATATAAAAATAGATCCATATGAGGCCAAGTGAGCAGCACAATAATAGATTGATAACTCCTGATGCTACTAACTACTACTACTACTACTACTACTACTACTACTACTACTACTACTACTTGTTTTATAACTATTGTTTCTTTCTCTAAAAAAATTTCCCTAAAAAAATTTCACTTATTATAATTGTTTGTTTCTCTAAACATTTTTCCCTTTTCCTCATTATATCCTTTCCTTCGATTGCCTTATGGCGTGCCGTTTTCTTTCTCATCTCTTAATTCTTCTTCTTCTTCTTCTTCTTCTCGTCTTCTTCTTCTCAAATCCATTCTTCATCTTCAATTCACGTACATCTCATCTCCTGCAATCTTTAGCATTTCTGATTCCACCCGCCTCCTAATATATTTACTACATTCGACAATTGCTCTTCTCACCCCACGACCGGGGTGCCTCCGCACATCATTTGGGGAGTAAATCGTTAACGGTAAATAAAGGACAATAACTATTAGGACTAGAGAAATGTTCGTGTCCTCTTATCGACCTCACCTGTAGAAGGTTAGCATCTATCTATCTCTATCTATCTATCTATACTAGCATAAATAATAAATCAAAATAAATATAAAAAAATTCTATGGTGAAGTGCTATCTATCTATCTAAGGTAGAACAACATATTACAAAACCTCAACTTTTTAGAAAAAATAAACAAAATAATAAGAAAACTTAATAAAGAAAAAAAAAGAATAATAATTATTAAAATAAAAGAATAATTAAGTTATCGAAAAAATAATAAAGAAAAATAAATATAATAATATTTAAATAATAAATTATCTGTATTTAATCAAATTTAATTATTCTTAAACAGAAAATACGTGATTGAAGAATATATAAAACATACTATATATATATATACTAATAATAACTACTAATAATAATAAATCAATATAATCAATATATAATAATATATATATATAGGCAAAAGTTACTTAACGCCCAACAACGGAACGGGGAGCTCAGGATCAAAGAAATAATACAAAGGGTAGCTTTTTAAGAAAATTCATAATAAAGCTTGATTTGCAGGGTGTTTCGCAAATGAAAATTTTTTTTCCCTGACCTGTACTGATACCCTAACACACACCCTGCCAAATCCCTAACCTAACCTAACCTAACTAACTCCACTTATTTCTCACAAGAACAAAGTAAAAAAAAAAAAAAAAAATATTATCCGAGAACCCTTAAACATTTCTTTAGGCGTCTTACGATTCTACTTGTTCCTAATTTGTCCCTTTCTCTCCGAGCTTCCGTTCCGTTGTTTGGGCCGATTAAAGTAACTTGTCCTACTACTATATATCTACAAATATTATTACTACAATATATATATACATATATGATATATAGCTATATATAAATAATAATAATATATATAATATCATAACTAATATATATACTAATATAACTCAACAACTACTCCATACACATACCCTATACTATTATATACATATAATATAAATACTTAATACAACCAACTATCCTATAATATTACAAGACCTATAATATAGTAATATACTAATATTTCTATATATATACTCTATATATCATTATATATAATATCAATCATAATTATCAATATAAATCAATATATATAATATATATCATATAATATCATATATCAATATATATCATATATACTATATATATACTATATATTATATAAATTATAGATATATATATAATATCATAATATATTTAATCGTGTGTCTGACATTTCTATTAATCAATTTACTACACTATATAATATATACTATCATCATACTTATATATACCGTCCTATACTAATATATATACAACTTATTATATAACTATCATACATATATATATAATACATATACTAAATACCATAATACGATACATTATACTATATACTATACTATACTATATGATATATTAACTATAATACATATATATATACCGTACCGATAAATACATATTATACTGATATATACTTATATATACTACATACTACTTACTATATATATATATAATATATACTACTTGTTAATATAATATATAATATAACTACTTAATATCAATACATAATCATTTACTTATCCTATATCATATGGAACCTTAGTATAAATTGTCATCGGGACCTTCACGCTGACTGCACATACTTTCAGGGCGGATCCGCCTTCCGTAACCTGACCTTGACGTGACCCTGATTAAATTATTAAAATATTGCCGTTCATCAATCCAATAAAAAGAAACATCTATGCATTTAAATGTTCTTTCATACGGCCGAACACATAATAATGAAACAAAGAAAATCTACGCATTTCTTTTTATATAATATTTAATATTCACTCCAGGAAATCACGAAAAGTCCGGGGGTGCTGTGATGGGCTTCCGCCCCAAAGCAAAGAGTTCTGCCATGCATTAATATACTCAAAATTAAGTACCAATTTCGTATATTTCCACTTTACTATATTAACCTTATATTTTATCTATCTCATATTGCCCTCTCACAGAAATCCAACCGTGTTATCTTCCCCCGCCTCCGATTTTATTACATGCTTTTCTCGAGGATTGTCTGTGATGAGACGCCTGATGACTTTGCTATGCGTGCGCCCGCCTCATAAGCACAAATGAAGCGAACACCTATCATTGACCTTCTTGGGTAAGAAACACTATATAATATATATATATCCTTATATATATATTCATATATATATATATAATTATCATATAATATATATATTACTTATATATATATATATATATAATATTATATATATATTATATATAATAATTATATAATTATACTAATTATAACTACTTCAGACCCACGTAACATTCACAATATACTATATAATTATATATATATATATTATATACTTAATACTTTATATATATATACGAGTATAGCAACATAACTTCTTAACGCTTTTAAAGAGAACATTCTAACAACTAGTTCTAAATTAAACTAAAGAAAAAGAAGAATAAATAAATAAATAAATAAATAAACAAATAAATAAATAAATTTAATTGTAATCAACATCTCAAAGGAAAGACTAAATTTATTATATTTAAATAGTTTAATTTTTAAATTTAAATAATTTTTTTGGTTGATTCTTTTAAAATAAGTTCCAAAGGCTTTTTTACCTAATTAATTATTATCAGTGGAATTTATATATATATATATAAATATAACTATATAAATACTATATATATATATATATATATATATATTTTTATATATATTATATATATATATATATAATATATATATATATTATATATATAATATACTGATATTCGTCGTCTGTGAATTAGAATTTTTCTAGAGATGAGAGAGTAGAGAGAAGAGAGAGAGAGACGAGAGAGAGAGACAGAGAGAGAGAGAGAGACGAAGAGAGAGAGGAAGAGAGAGAGAGAGAGAGAATTAGAGGATGAGAGATGAGAGAGAGAGAGAGAGAGAGAGAGAGAGAGAGAGAGAGAGAGTCGTGGCTCCGATTTTAGAATGACATTATAAAAAAATATTACAGTAATAATCAAAAAGGATAGTAATAACAGTAATAAAATAAAATGATTGAATTAATATTGAACTCTTACAGGATACCTATAGTAATAAATCATAAATTTGTCCTGCTTAGTAGAAGACAGTATATGGAATTTCATAGGTTACTTATAAAGTTTAGTCCTTGTTACAATATTACAATTAACGATGATGACAATAACAGTTACCCTAATAATAATAATAATAATAATAATAATAATAATAATAATAATAATAATAATAATAATAATAATAATAATAATAATAATAATAATAATAATAATAATAATAATAATAATAATAATAATAATAATAATAATAAAGACACGAGTGAAGGAATAATTATATTACGGCCGTTGAGGAGAATAAATTTTTTTAATATAAATTATTTGAATATACTGTATAATGTATATACATATAAACTAAAATAATAATTTAAACAAATTGAAGTTAAAAGGTTAAACAAAAAGTTTTTTTACTTCTCAAATTTAATAACAAATTTAATCTTTTTTGCAATTTCTGATAATTTGACCAAAAGTCTGTAGAGTTTCAACAAAAAAAAGGTGGCTAGTATACGGAGAAATGCTTTACTACACTGAGCGTCCCTCGTTTTAATTAAAAAAATTTTGAAAACAACTTCACACCCTTTTTAAGTTTAAAAGAAGCAAAGAATCTCAACGCATTAAGATAAATATATAATATTTATATTATATATTTATTATGTATTTTCTCTTTATACCTTTTTTCAAAAGACTTTGCATACCATGGACATGAGCGTACAGTCACTACAGTGTATATCTTTGGGGGCAAGATTGGGAGTTTAAAACTCTCTTTTTGAAATTTTGAGTAACTTTATAATATATATATATATATATATATATATATATATATATATATATATATATAAATAATATATAAAATATTTATAACCCCGTTCTATATGTATATATATACTATATATATATATATCACTTTAATCACTTACCATAGAAAATATATCATATATAATATATAAATACTATACTATTATACTATATATGTATAATATGTATAATATAGATTATTATAATTTATATATATTTAGTATATTGTATATAATATATATAATATATATAATATATATACTAATATATATATATATAATATATATATATATATATATATATTATATATATATATACCTTTTAATACTATATTTTGAAAACATTATAATGCAAGCCAAATTTTTGGTGTAACAATTATCAAAATAATATATAATATATAATATAACTATAATAGATTAATCATATATATAATTTATATGTATACTATATATAGTACTGTGCATCATATTGAGCATAATATATATTTAAAGAAATTAAATGATTCAAATTCCAAGTATACTTTACGGGATTTTTACTATAAATATTAGTTAGGATAAAATATAGCAGGAGTTGCTATATTTTAGGTATTTGTGGAAACTTTGTATGTAGGTAAAAAAACTGACAAGGAAAGATTGGCAAAACGTGACATCTGATAGTTAGTAAAATGTTCGCCTTTTCTTGTTTTAATTCGTTTTTTTTTTAGTGAAAGTAATGTGTGTTGTGATAGTGTGTGTGGTGTATATACTATATATATATAATATATATAATATACATATACTCTAATATTATATATATATACTATCACACACTACTATATATAACAATATAATATTAAGCATACACCTATATATAGTATATTTATATATATTATATATATATAAATACAGTATATATATACCTACTATATACTATACTATATATACTATATATATATATTATATATATATATATATATATATATTATATATATATATATATATCATATATATATATTATTATTATATATATATATATATATATATATATAACTGTAGCCATGGTGGGTTAAGGGGATCTGACCTCCCCCACCCACGAAATTATTTAAACTATTAAAATGTTTTGATGGATAGAATCTCTTAATTTTTATTTATATGAAAAATAAAAAAATGGCCAAAGCAAAGTAGGAGTATATATATTAATAGTAATGAGGAAAATTTATTTGTGGTTTGTAAAGATTTTTTTTAGGTTTAACAGTATGTATGGAAAGCACAAAAGGAGAATCTCTAGTGGAGGCGATGCTTCGAAGGATGATTATTCCAAAGGTGATTCCTTTATTTACTATGAAGCGTAATTTTTAAATTGAACAACGAAATGATGGATTGATGGTGAAGCAACAACGAAAGAATAGCTTTATAGGTATTCAACCTGTCAAAAAATATCCAGTGGCGTTATATTTAGTTGTTCACATTCATATGAAGTACAACACATCAAAAACTTTGTTGACATATTGAAGACTATTGGGCACTGTTCGAGGTCACCAATGCGGACAACTGTTTTAATTGAAAAAAATAGGAAAGATTTTCCTAGCGCGAAATGGACGAATGTAACACGAATCTGCGAGACAAGGTAAGAGGAAAGTTACGATTTGTTATTACGGTAAAGTTACAATGGATCGTCACGATTTAGAAAATTATTTTAAGCAATTGTTGAAGCTTTGGGGAGGGACTAGCCAAAATGGTTGACAGGGAAAAGGGTCGACACAGCATCAAAAAAATTTCCTGTACAGCCCGCCGCAGTCGTTAGGTTAGGTTAGGTTAGGTTAGGTTAGGTTAAGTTAAGTTAAGTTAAGTTAAGTTAAGTTAAGTTAAGTTAAGTTAAGTTAAGTTAAGTTAAGTTAAGTTAAGTTAAGTTAAGTTTTGTTGGATTCGTTAGGGAAACTCTAAATAACCAAATTTTTTTTAAACAAATGTCTACCCATTTTCCTGTCTACCCATTTTGCTTGTCGACCATTTGAGGTATGGGTCCCTTTGGATGAAGGAGCTTGAAGATGGATCATGATATTCAACTTTCTTCAAAAACCTCAAATCTCTTGAAATCTTTAATCCCGAACAAATTTGCAATAAATTTAATTATTATTTCAGCTTTGTCCTTCTTCACTCTTCCATTATGTACTGTATTGTATCATCCAATATTTGTGACAGTGACTGGTCATAATTAAATTGAAAATGTGTTTACTTGTTTTGAAAGATTTTCGCCCAAACATAGATGAAATATTTTCAAGCATTTCGGAAACTGCAACAAAAGATGAAGAAATGAAGAAATGAAGAAATGAAAATGCCATGTGTCAAAATCAATGTAAAATGAAACGACACAAAGCCATTGTAATTCCTTTTATTTGAATTAATTTTCAAAAGTATATAGATGGAATGGGTAAGTTCGTGATGTCAAATAAATCCAATACTTACCAATTTTAGTAACGTGATTCCATCGATATCTTTTAAAAAATTTAACGAATTTTATAAATAATTTGATCTATACAAATCACATTTGGATTGTTAGGGATCATTTAACATCTAATCTAAGCCTAACGAATGAGCTCCGGAGAAAGATAAGTTATCTATACCTATGAATAAATTAGGAGAGAAATAAATTTCTACTTAATATGACGATAAGCAATAAGAATTGGCTTTGAGTGGTTATTATAATAAGTTCCTAACACATACCTAATAAGTGTGAATTTAATTTTAATTTTATATATACCTTCTATATAAACTTATTTTGTGTTAAAGGGTATACTCTGCAACAATTATTATTTAAATACATCTATAATAAATGACATTAAGTTTTGAAGAAGTTTAAGTAGAGGGGGAATACTATCAGATTAATTATAAAATTTTTTGACTTCTAAGAATTCAATACGAGGAAAGTATATTAAAATAAAAATCGTTCATTTCGAATAGATTAAAACCCTAATGACTTAATATTAATAAATTCACTTTTGAGAGTTAAGAAATAGTAATATACGTTGCGATTTCCTATCATAATATATTATATAATATATAAATTATAAATATACTTTTGCACTTCTTTGAGATATATATTTAAATTTATTAACAAAAATGACAACTTAGACCATTTCACGAATGTAATGGTTAAAAAATTTTAACATCATATTTTCATGTATTTATTTATTAATAATTTTACTCAAAATAATTTTAAAATCCTTTCAAAAATTTTATTAAAATTTATAATAAATAATGATAATATATTGTACCCAAATATACTTTTTAAAGATAATGATAATATTACTTTATAATTCGCTATTAATTAAGTGATAAAATAATATAATCAGAGTAAATATATAAGATAATAAAATAAACTTATATAAATATATTAATAACGGTATAATTTAACATTTAAATAGTGAGGTATTAAATTCATTTAAAAGTTGTTTCATTACACTATTTTTAATGAAATCTAAAATTCATGATACTTTTAATATATATATATCCCACAATAAAAATCAATTAATAAATGATAAAATTTATAATATGCAATATAAAATAAATATGAAAGATAACAAAAAATATAATTGATAAAAGGCAAAATTTATTCTATATTTTATAAAAATATATCAGTGAATTTATAATTTAAATTTATTAATAATAATATAATAGACTAACCTATATATAACTATCTAATTAATAGATAACTAATAATTCGCCTTTTATAAAGTTCTGTACTTTTTAATTTATATAAAAATTATAATGTCATATTCATAAATGTTAGATAAACATACTATATTATAATAAGATTATTAGCTTATTATTTTTATTATATTTCAAAAATTTTTGTAAATAAAACGGTTTTAATTTTTTTTTAAAACTCAATATTTAAGATTACCAAATAATCTTTCAATGTGAAATTAAATTAAAAAATATAATAATTTTTATTGTAAACTATAAAAAAATAAATATAATTTACGTATACGTATACTTTTAAAGACTTTAATTAAGAAAGATTGTTAATTGTGAATAAGTAAATTAATAATTTATAGAAATAAATAAATAAGTGCTAATATTTTAATACGTAATATTAAATTATTAAAGTTATTATTAATTTTTTTATATTTATAATGATATAATAACAGTAAGTTTTTTAATCAACCATAACTTAAATTATTTATGAAAAATAGTAAAGTTATTTAGTTTCTTTCAAGCAATTAAAATCAATTTGTATTAAAAAACAAATCTCCTCAAATCGAATGGAAAACAATCATGAGAAATAAATTTCTCACCCGATGCAATCTTTTGCCGAGTTGGACAAAAGCACAATACTTAACGTTATAACGCTCACTCACACACCAAATAATACTCCGAAAGATGTCTGACGCAACCCTGAACAAGCACAGGTAGCAATCGTACGCCATATGAAAACACGACGGCTACTGTAATTGTCCAATGCGAGATTTACACTTGCTTCTTGCTTTCCTCTATATCAGCACTCTTGTACTGAATGTAGTTTCCCCATTTTTGATAGACTACGAACTTGAGACCGTGTTGTTTGCCCCTCACAAAACTCGTAGCTGCGGAACACAGTTATTGAGCAAAAAAAGAGCTAAATCCTCCGGAGGTTGCATTATGGCTCTTATTTGACCAAAATACAAAAGCTCATCGCATGACCTTGCGGTCCCGATCCGCATGCAACTGCACAAACGATGACTCTGACCTTAGGAAAACAGATGACCTTCACCCGTAAACCTTGAGAAGAAAAAACTCAATTTTAATTTGAAACTGTTTAATTTGAAAATGGATTCTTTTTATGTATAGCAAATAAATTGTTGCATACAAATTGCCAAATTGGTGACAATTCTTCTTATGCGAAGAAAAATTGCGTAACCTTAATTTCTAAGAAGTAGTGTAACTAAAATCTGAGCACTTATCGATATATCAATAGAATTAAGATAAATATAAAAATTAAAGATTATTTAAATATACTAAAACTCGCCTATACTACACCCCTTTAATACCAACTTCACATTACCGATAACCGATAATTTTTTAGAATATAGTAACAACCTTTAATTAAATTTTAAGGGTGTTTTAAATTTAATAAACTATCATATCACGAAGTTGTTGACAAAGAGCTGAGGCAATCCATAAATTATAATTTCAATTTTTGATAATTAAACTAATAATGAATATAAAGCAATACTTTACTTATGGTGTTAATAAATTTTACATTCGAAAATAACGTAAATAATCTAAGTATAATATGAAGGATCTAATAAGGATATGATAAATTAATTTACTTTTGACTTATAAATGGTTAAAATTATTAGTCAACATAATGTAAACTCATTCTTAAAATGATATTTTACAATGAGCATGTGATTTATTTATTTTTTAGAATAGCAACAAATTTGAAATTATATTATCCTCCTTTTGTTGCAACCAAGCGGTCGTGAAGAAAAAATAGGCGCGTATGTGTAAAAACTTCAATATATCTTAACTGAAACTATTAACTCTCTTAATCTCTCAAAATAACTCCCGTCTCTCAGTATATTTTTCGATAATCCGTCTTGTGAAAGATCTCTACCCTGAAATTTAGATGGATAAAATTAATGCACCAAAATAATATTGGTATTATTATGTAATAAAATAAATCAAAATAGTGAAATAAAAGATAATTAAATAAGTCAAATAATTAAAATATAAAATATATGATAAATAATATATATGTTTCTAATTCAATGATCTATTTACAATATTTATACAAAATAAGTAATATAAAATATATAAATGACAGATAAATCTTGATGAAAATAATATATAGTAATAATTATGTAAATTAAGTATTATTAGTGTAACAATAGTCTTGTAAAGTGAATTAACCTGGTTTTCTTAATATGAAACTAATAATCTCTCCAATCATTAATTCCGTGGTTTTTATATAGCTCCGAAATACCTTATTCAAATATAGTTGTGTAGGAAAATCAACCTAGTATATTTAATAAAAAAGCCTGTCCCTTATATGCTTTGTCCTCACCAGAACTAATACTATTTTCCTATTATTTAATTGGTTCACACTATATTTATCACTCAAATTTTAGAACTAACTGATAAGAATAATAAGACAAATGGTTTTATCCTCCATATGAGATTCTCAACACTATCAAATATCAAATCATTATATTATGGTTGAGACCCTTTGATATGTACGCTAATACTGTCACTTTAGAAATATTGAATATGAGTGTTTCCTAATATTAATATTTCACACACACACTTTCAGAGATCATGCGTGCGATAACTTTTACGAGTTGTGTATTACTGCATATAATAATGTTTTTCAATTGTATATATGTCGCAATCCTTCGAGAGTATAAGCAAGACACAAGATCTATATATTATTAATAGTGTTTAGTGAGTATCCCTATATAATTGATGATTCTATTAATTAAGTAAAAGGTCTCAAAATTTCATTTTGTGTCCTTTAAGTAAGTACATAAATTATGTGTAGTCTTGTTGTGTCACTTATGTTGAAAATTCTAGAGTTCTCTATTATTATCTAGGAGAAATTTCTACATCTACTATACCTTCTATAATAGAGTTACACCTGCTATTGTAAGTTCACTTTATATCATCAAGTATTTCAACTACTTACTAATCAGTTCTCTAGTAACATCTTCTTTAAAATGTACTCGAAATTATTCCTCGTTAAAAAGTAGTTGTTCTATAATCATATAATGAAAGGTATTTTGGTTTCTTAAATTCTTTATAATCTCCAAAATTGTATTTTAAACTACTCAGTTTACTTTTCTCAAGCCATAAGAGCGCATTTTGAAACAATATCGTATCACCATGTGTTGCATTCTTTGAAATATGGCAATTGTAATTCACTCAAACAAAGCATCTACCATATACACACCGTAATTACATTTAATAAGTTATTTCACAGGTAAGTCTTAAATTGACTCGGTCCTTTCTAATTAAATTGTTCTCTAATCTATAGTTTGTATGTTGTGCACTTTCTCTGATTATTTCATACCACACTATTCCGAATTCTTGTTCTCATAGTTTGCTTGTGGAAATATCTAGTATAATATTTCAATTTAAAGATGTATAGATATTTGAACGTGCTCCATCAAACCTTCCGGTAGGGTCGCCTCAACCTTGTATTTCCTTTAATTTCTTCACATCTCCCTCTCTAAAACACAATCGAACTTTCCTATCATCTTCGACGGATCTACCGTCTCACTTGTAAACAACAAACATAACTGAGCTAAACGTAAACAATTGTCTTGGAAACATTATAACATAGCGGCTGTTTGGGCGGCCTATAAGAAACTGGGAACTCTGTTCAGGTTGAGTGAATTTTTTTCTTTTCTTTCGAAAAGTTACTCTAGTTATATAAATGTCCTATCCACCTTTCTGTGGAGTTCTGTTCTCATTTTTGGGCTGGCTCCGGTTCCACCCTTCTTTTAGATTGGGTTGAGTCTAAAGCTAAAAGACTAAAAATTTTCCCTTTACTTTCAAGCTCCTTTGATTCTCTATTTCTGCGACAAGACGTTGGCGCTCTCTCTCTCTCTCTCTCTCTCTCTCTCTCTCTCTCTCTCTCTCTCTCTCTCTCTCTCTCTCTCTCTCTCTCTCTCTCCTCTCTCTCTCTCTTCTCTCTTTACTCTCTCTCTCTCTTCTACAGTTACTACAACGACAGGTGCTCGAGAAAGTTGAAATCTTGCATTCCACCAACACTGCGCCACCTTCGTAACAAGAGTCCCCTATTCGTACACGACACGAATATTGTGTGAACATTGGAAACCCCCAAGCTTGTCAGTTGTTGTGCCTCTTTCTTTCCGACCACCTCTGATCTGGGGAATTCCCAGCCATTATCTGTTTTTCTTGTTATATTTAATCTTCCTCTCTTTAAAGCTCGCGTTTCTTATCACCTGAAATATTTGCGATGGGCTTGAGTTTGGATGGGCATTCTCTCATATTATTATTCTACTCTTTCCTTGAAAAGGGATCTGCCCGTGAGTGGTGGAAAACTGTAACTGTAAA
>JABUQX010085800.1:0-15000 GCA_015478945.1 Trachelipus rathkii
ACAACCACAAACAAACAAAAAAAGAGAGAGATAGTATTTGGGCTTATATATTAATATATATATATATAAATATATATATATTATATATCTATATATATATTTATATACTATATATATATATATATATATGATATATATATAATTATATAAATATATATATTATTATATATTATAATAATATATATATTATTATATTTATATATAATATATTTATATATATCTATATATATTATATATATATAATCTATATATATATATAATAATTATATATTATATATATATTATATTATATGCATATTAATATATATATATATGAAAGCAGCGTATATATATATATATATATTATATATATTTATTAAATATATCTATTAAATGTTAGTCTATATTAATAAGGGTATGTATAATTATTCAAGATTCACAAAGAAAGATAAACTAGTCTTTTCTTAATTTTCTGACTTAGCAAAGATCACTCAAGCAGTGAAGGGTATATACATATATAAATCTATATATTATATATATATTATATTATATATATATATTATATATATATATATATATTATATTATATATATTATTAATATATAAATTTATTAATAAATATATATTATTATATAATTATATATATATATCTATATATATATATATATATAATTATATTATAGTATTTATTATATATATATATATATATATATTTATATTATATTATATAATCTATATATAATATAAATATATATATATATATATATATATTATATAATATATAATATATCTATATATATACTATTATATATATTACTATATATATTATTTAAGTTATATGCGTAATAAACCTATAATGTCCTTTTAATTTCACTTATCAAACCTTCAGAACTTTGCTGTAGTAATAACGCAGAAGACTAAATTCTCTTTCGGAGGAAAGGCGGGTGCGAGGTAAAGCGGAAATATGCATACAGAACTGAAACATGTACTTTTTTAGTTTGGAGAGCAAACTGAGTACTGCTACGTGTATTTTTTCAAATAATCAAAACGTTTTTGGTCGATCCTTTTGAAGTAAATTGCGTTTGATTTTGTTCTGAATAATATATGTATTATTATATATATATATATATAATTTATATATATATATATATATCTATATATATATATATATACTAATATATTATATATATTATAATTATATATATTTATTTTATTCGATAAGGACCCCTCTTTTATGAAGGAGTCTTTACCTTAAAGACTGTTTTCAATTGGAATAAGTCACGTGAGCTTCAGCAGAAGTGATGGCTCGAGGATTGGGAAGAGGCATAGGAGGTCGAGGCAGTATGGATAGCCTCTGGGCTGGAGTTGGAGAACGGGACAGAGATCTAATCTGAACCGCGCTATCCTGAGGTGCATCTTCAGGTGCTAGTTGTATTCGAACATTAGATGTTGGGATTGCCTGAAGTGGGATGCTTTCAGCTGGATTCGATACCTCTGGTATGCACTTCCTACAAAGGTATATTCTTTTGGTCCAAACAAGTAACGCGATGACAAGAAAGGAGGAGAAGATAGTTCATGAGGTTCTCTCGATGTATGGGATGAATTAATGTTGCGGAAATACGGGGAAAGGGTGACTCGATTGATTTAACTGATCTAGTCTTTGGTTCCAATGGATTTCCTTCAGAGCTTGAAAATTAGAACAGAGGAGATGTTAGGTAAAGCAACATGCGATAGGAAGTTGAACAGAACATGATCAGAGTGAGAAATCAAGGAAGAGAGTGTTATGTTTTTTTCTAGATGGATGGGATTTTTGAATTGAAATTTAGAGGAAATAAATGCACATCCATGAGGAATAGTAAAGACATAGTCACATACACATGCTGTATGGAGTTGGGTTTCTCACATGCGATTGAGCCCTGTTTTTTTCTGAAAAAGAAATAAGAGTGAAGTGTCCTAGAGTGACAGTATAGGGTTCTACAGGTTTGTACTCTGCGATAGGGCAGTGTGAAAAATCATTGGTAAAATTTAGGATGAGTGCTAACAAACAAGACTGATCATCAATAGAAGCTAATACTTGGGATTGGGGGCAAACTGCTAGTTGGCCTAAGTGTCGACAAAGATGATGTGCCGATTCTTTTAGATAGGTGTATTTCCGTTGACCATAATTCACGAAAAAATAATTGTTTGGGTCATTCTACATAACTCGAACGAGAGATTGGTTTAAAGGAAGATGGGTAGGAAAAGGTATAAGTTTATAAGAAGTGAATTTCTCCACTGAGATAAAAGGTATTAAAGTGATTAATTCGTAAGGGCTAGCGGCAGATTGAATAGTCCAAGAATAAGTCAAGAAAGATTGGTATGTTTTTGTTTCTAGGGGTATAACTGTGTGCAGTTTAGTTTCTTTGTTCATTTCTAAGATGAAAGGTAAGAGGAATATTGGAGAGTAAAGTTGGGAGTTAGTAATTTTGCTTTTAGCGAGTTGAAGTGAGGTTATCACCAATTGGTGAATATTGTGTATACTGGTTATAGCTTGTTCGATTAAATATACTAACCCTGATACTTCCCAATTGGTTTATAATGTTATGCGTAGCACCTAGACTTGATTGGAATTCAATTAACTTTCGTAAGCTATCCCTAAAGTTTATTAACGTGCGAGTGTTTGCCTTTAATTGCTCTTTCAGTTCGGTAATGAGTAGATTTGATGTAGAAGCGTAGTTTCCTAAGATGTTTATTTTCTTCCTAAGGAGCTTTACTTACTTATCTGTAGCCGTACCAAAAAGAATGTTGAGGACGTCTCCTCCGAACTCAAAAGCAGCTCGTTTCTTTCTTGATCGTGCTGAGATCAAGGAACTTCACTTCTTATTTAATTTTCTGGCTAGACTTTTACTTCGAAGGTCATTAGTTTAAAATTACCATTTGGTGAGCCCTTTGTGGCGATTGAACATTAGATGTGGCTTCGGAACGTTGGTAAGGAATGAATCTTTCGATGTTGTTCACTTAGCTGGTTTTGTGATGACGGTGTTTTTTACGTTCTAGGGCCATTCTATGAAACCGATTAGATCTACATGTCTTCTATAAAAAATTATTCACCGGGTGCGATATAAAACAAACAAGGCAGAATCTTTGTTTCCTTGTTTCTTTCACTAATGATACTTTGACATGTGTTAGGATGATGAGTAGCAACAAAGCTGGCATTCCGGAATTCATTTCTGAAATATTTTTATCATATTGATAATATTTGTTTTTCAGATAATTAAGGTCTGTAATAATGTGATAATTTTTAAATTGGAACTTAATAATTAATTAAGCAAATTGTTTGCGTTTTCTAACCTAAATGATTTCTTAGCTATAAAGTTGTTAGTAAAATTCTTACATTTACTACTTAGTGCTTATAGATTCTAGTTTTTCTTTAATTCTTAATTAATTATTTTAGTTACTTACTTACTTAATTATTTTAGATTTCTCTTAACGTTATTAAATTTCTTACTTATTCTAAGTTTCTTATTATTTTTTTTTCTTTTTTAGGAAAATTTCCATTTTTCTTTTTTCTAGTATTTTTTGTTTAAAAAATCGCGCTGTCCCCCCCTCTGGAGTGAAACGTATTCTTTAAGATTTTTGTAGCATAAAAAAAAAGTGAAACGTATTCTTTAAGATTTTTGTAGCATAAAAAAAAAATAATCAGAAATATAAATGATGAATAAATTTAATCTAATGTGACTGTGTAAGTCAAGATAAAACTAACATAATTCTAACATTTCTAATCCAGGCTAAGGAACTTAAGCAAAAGATTGGTTATTCTAACATCTATAAAAAAAAAATTTCTTTTCCTAATCCAGACTAATATTTCTACAATACTAGGTGACAAGATATTGTCCTAAAATTAAAGTGTATCCACTTAAAATTAGAGTTTATGTTCAATCTTTGAAGTTCTAATCCAAACTAATGTACTTAACCTATGATCGATCTTTTTATCTAATCTAAACTAATAAATGAACAGATGCGAGTGCATATGTGTGTTCAATTTTCTTAAAATCTAAAGTATCTTCTTAAAATTACAGTGTATCTTCGGAATTTGAAGAATATCTCCTTAAATCTATAAAATCTATAAAATTTCTCCTTAAATTTACAGGAATATACAGAAATTGATATGAATTAATAGCCGGGAGGCAGATAGAAAGTCTTACCGCCTTTTACTATTGTATTCAGATCCAATTTAACAGGCGGAGGTTGGACAGAAGTCTTCGCTATAGTCTTCGTGTTGTCACTTGCCTCTGCTTGTTGTAAAGCCTGTTCTCTTATCCTTGTTTGACTTCTTGTAATTCTTGGAGTAGAATCTCTGGGACCAGAAAACAAATTGTGTGGTCTATAAGACGGGTCTTGTTTCCTGTCATCTCTGATGATTTCCTTTGGTGGTGATTCTACAACAGTGGGGATTTGATGGTGGCCATCTCTTTCAGGGACATCGGGAGATTTCTCTGGGGAAGGAATTCTTGGAGGGGATCCGCCGTAGGCTCCGTATATTTCACCTTCGTTTGCGGGTGGCTCCTGTGTAATTTCTCTAACCTGGGTATCTACTGAAATCTCTTGCTGTATGGGTGACAAGGATGGTCTAAACTCTCTTCTTTGACCCGAGGGGTGAGAGGGTGTTCTTATGAAGTCATTTCTAGGAGTGGAACAGATGAATTCTTTGTCAACACGTGCTCTTCCTGCGACTACATCGCTATATTCTTCTTTCTCCAATTCGGTCGTTCTGTTCTTTTGTTCTACCACTTCATCGCTACATCTTCTGGTTTCCACCGGGATAGGTTCTTTTATGGGGGCTTGATAGCTTTCCCAATAGTTTCTAGTCTGTGTTGACTGTGGTGGAAGAGCTGTCGGCGAATTGTATTCGAACTGAGTTGACGGCTGTGGTGGATCTGGAAGAGGGTTGTGTTCATATTGGGTTGTTTGTGTTGGAGGAGTTGGGGAATAATAACGGGAAGGTGACGGTTCTGGTGTGGGAGATCGGTCTTCTGCATCATCCTCTACTTCTGAACCAGTTTCTGAATCACTTTCGGGTGCATCTTCATCCTTCTTGGCTTCATCACCTTCCTTGGAGCTTAACATCTCTTTAACCTCGTGAGGATTCCAAACTTCATCGTTTGTAAAGTCGAACCGTGTATCTGCAAACTTTTCTGCGGCAACTACCTTGGCGTTGTCCACATGGACAGGGAAAGTCTTACCTGAACTCAAACAAATTACCAGCAATTTGTTTGGTCCTCTCAAACATCGGACAATATATGGCCCTTCAAACTTGGGACATAGTTTTGAACTATGATGAGGTTTCTTGACTGCTCTAATGAAAACGTAGTTTCCGATTTTGAATTCTCTTTGCTTTGCTTTCTTATGTTGTTGCTCCAACGTTTTAGTTGTTTCTTCCTCCAACCTTTCTCTTGCCAAATCTCTTATATTATCGATTCTTTCTATCAGCACACCCACCTCATCTGAAATGAACCTCATTTTCTCTGGCTTATTTACATAAGGAGAAACATAATCTGGCATTTCGTAAGGAACCCTTTTTATGTAGCCGTGCAAGAGGAAATGTGGGGAGGAACCGATAGATCGATTATAAGCGGAATTTATCGCGATTTGGGCGAAACTCAGATATTTATCCCAATCTTTGTGGTTGTCATTGAATAGTGTCGTAGGAAGACTCAATATCAGATTATCTTTCCAACAACTCCGTTCTGGGAATGCTTTGTGTAAGGCAGATCATACCTTTTTTATTCTCCAGGCCTTGCACTAAATACCTGGCTTGTGAACTCTTGGGCGTTGTCGGACACAAGAAGTTGGGGAGCACTGTGTCTACATATGACCCTCTCTTGTAGTGCTCGGGCAAATTCTTTACTTGTCCTAGTTTTACAAGGCACTAGTTCGACGTAACGTGTCAAAACGTCACGGAATACTAGTATGTACTTGGCTCCTGACTCGGTACAAGTGGGGAGTTTTCCAATACTGTCAACATGGACGCGTGAAAAGGGTGTGTAGGGCAAAGGCCATCTGTTTATCTCTGCTGTTGGAGGTTTGCGACCTTTTACTCTAGCACATGATACACATTGGTTGCAATATTCTTTCACCAATTTTGCTAAGTGGGGAAAAGCGTACTTTTCCTTCACTCTCTTTTCTGTCCTTACAGGCCCTCCATGTCCGCTGCCCAGCGAGGCATGGCATTGGTCTATCACCGTGTAGATCATACTGTCTGGGACCTGTATGACATAAGGATCGCTTTGGGTGGCGTAGTATAAGACACCTTTAATAAGAATGTGTGGATAGGTCTTTGGGTTTTCTTTAACCCATTTCACCATTTTTCCTAATCTTGGACATTTTTCTTGTTCTTTTATGAAGGTTTTCCTGCTCAGGACAAAGTCTGTTCGAGGTAAATCACCCCTGTTTTCTAACACAGCTTTCATTACAAAAACGTTAGGTGCTGGGTGTCTACTCAAATAATCCGGCGGGATATTTGTTTTACCTTTTTTATAGACAATAGTGGGGGAGAAACTGTTTACGAACAAGTTCCATCCTGGCAAGGTCGCCAGTTATCAAAATTTGCTTATTCTGATTTCACAAAAGGTCAATGAAGACTCGTAGATAAATTCCAATTTATTTTTGCGTGGTCAAAGGACACTTTTCGCAGTGATTCAAATTAAACACCAATAAAAAACCTACAAAGGTTGATAAAGAAAATTAGAAATAATATTACATAAAATTAACAATCTACTCTTTAATGAAATGCTTTTATTAAATAAGGTACTGAATTAATAAGGTACTAAATAGGCACTCTATTTAGGTGTTAAATTAGAACATTAAATAATTTTGTTGCATGTGTTAACTCCGAACATTTAAATCATTTCTGGTTGCATGCTTTTGCTTACGCACAAATAAACTTTATCTTGAAAGCTTTCGTTTATAACATTTAAATACTTGATACTTTTAAATGTTTTTTAGATAATTCAATTGCATTTTGTATGAATACATTAATTTCAATCATTTATTAATTTATTATAAAAAATATCAAACGATAATTTTTACCTCTCAGTTTTCGTCCCTCAAAAGTAGATATAAATGGAGTGCTTTCGCTCTCTAATTTTGTCTCGGCAAAAATATTCCATCACACATAGAATGAGTAAAGAGTAACTGTATAAAATAAGTATTTGGGCCTAATTAATGATAAGTATATATATATATATATTATTTATATATATATAATTCTATATTAATTATGTATATATTATATATATATACTATATCATGTATTATCTCATATTATAATAGTATAGTATATTATATTATCGTTATATGCATATTATATAATTATATAACATGAAAGCATGGCGTGTATATTATATAATATATAATATATACTATATATCTATATATATATATAATTATAATATATATATATTATATATATATATTATTATATAATATATATATATATATATTATTTAATATACCATATATATTATTAAATGTATCGTATAATATATAACATAAGGGTCTGTATATATATATTAAAAGATCACAAAGAAAGATAAACTAGTCTTTTCTTAATTTTCTGACTTAGCAAAGATCTTTCACTCAAAGCAGTAGAAGGGTATATATATATAATATATATATATTATATATATATTATAATATATATATATTATATATATATTATATATTATTATATATATAATATTATTTATATATATATTTATATATATTATATATATATATTATTATATATTATATATATGACTTTATATATATATATATATATTATATTATATATAGTATTATAATATATATATATATATATATATAATATATATATATATATTATAATTATATATAATATATATATATATATATATATTATATATAATATATATATATACGTTTATGCGTAAGGCTACACTATCAATTGTCACTTTTAATTTCACTTACTCAAACTTCAGAACTTGCTGCGATTATAAACGGCAGAAGACTAAGATTCTCTTTCGGTAAGGAAGAGGCGGGTGCGAGTAAAGGCGGAAATATTGCATACAGCTGAAACCATGTATTTTACTTTAAGTTTGGAGTAGAAAACTGAGGTACTGCTCGTGCTATTATCCATATTCAAACGTTTTGGTCGACTTTCTGAAGTAAAAGTTGGTTTGATTTTGTTCTGAATCAAGTGTATGTTATATAATTATTATATTCATATATATATATTTAGTATATATATATATATATATATATTTATATATGATATATATTACTATATATATATATATACTATAGTATATATATTATATATATATATATACTCTATCACTAATTATATATATCTTTATTCCGATAAAGGACCCCTCTTTTATGAAGGAGTCTTTACCTTAAAGACTGTTTTCAATTGGAATAAGTCACGTGAGCTTCAGCAGCAAGTAATGGCTCGAGTATTTGGGAGAGGCATAGGAGGTCGAGGTAGAATGGATAGCCTCTGGGCTGGAGTTGGAGAACGGGACAGAGATAATCTGAACCGCGCTATCCTGAGGTGCATCTTCAGGTGCTAATTGTATTCGAACATTAGATGCTGGGATTGATGAAGTGAGATGCTTTCAGCTGGTTCGAATACTACTGTAGCACTTCTACAAAGGTATGTTCTTTGGTCCAAACAAAAAGTAGCGATGGACAAGACGGAGGAAGAAGATAGTTACATGAGGTTCTCTCTCGATCGTGATGGATGAATTTATTTTGCGGAAATAGGGGTGAAGGGTGGCATGATTTGATTATACTGATCTTAGTCTTTGGTTCCAATGGATTTCCTTAGAGCTGAAACTTAGGAATTGCAGAGGAGATGTTAGGTAGCAACATGCGATAGGCAGTTGAACAGAACAGTGTCAGAGTGAGAACATCAATGCGAAGGAGTGTTAGTGTTTTTTCCAGATGGATGGGCATTTTTGAATGAATATTAAAGAATAAAGTGCACTATGAGGAATAAGTAAAGAACATAAGTCATAACACATGCTGTATGGAGTGGGTTTCTTCCACATGCGATTGAAGCCATAGTTTTTTCTGAAAAAGAAATTAGGGTGAAGTGTCCTAAAGCGACAGTATAGGGTTCTACAGGTTTGTACTCTGCGATAGGGCATGGTGAAGAATCATTGGTAAAAATTTAGGGAATGAGGTGCTATACACAAGACTGATATACAATAGAAGCTAATACTTGGGATTGGGGGCAAACTGCTAGTTGGCCTAAGTGTCGACAAAGATGATGTGCCGATTCTTTTAGATAGGTGTATTTCCGTTGACCATAATTCACGAAAAAATAATTGTTTGGGTCATTGTACATAACTCGAACGAGAGATTGATTTAAAGGAAGATGGGTAGGAAAAGGTATGAGTTTATAAGAAGTGAATTTCTCCACTGAGATAAAAGGTATTAAAGTGATTAATTCGTAAGGGCTAGCGGCAGATTGAATAGTCCAAGAATAAGTCAAGAAAGATTGGTATGTTTTTGTTTCTAGGGGTATAACTGTGTGCAGTTTAGTTTCTTTGTTCATTTCTAAGATGAAAGGTAAGAGGAATATTGGAGAGTAAAGTTGGGAGTTAGTAATTTTGCTTTTAGCGAGTTGAAGTGAGGTTATCACCAATTGGTGAATATTGTGTATACTGGTTATAGCTTGTTCGATTAAATTTACTAATGCCCTGATACTTCCCAATTGGTTTATAATGTTATGCGTAGCACCTAGACTTGATTGGAATTCAATTAACTTTCGTAAGCTATCCCTAAAATTTATTAACGTGCGAGTGTTTGCCTTTAATTGCTCTTTCAGTTCGGTAATGAGTAGATTTGATGTAGAAGCGTAGTTTCCTAAGATGTTAATTTTCTTCCTAAGGAGCTTTACTTGCTTATCTGTAGCCGTACCAAAAAGAATGTAGGACGTCTCCTCCGAACTCAAAAGCAGCTCGTTTCTTTTTGATCGTGCTGAGATCCAGAGTAACTCATTCTTCAATTTAATTTCTGGGCTAGAACTTTTACTCGAATGGTCATTAGTTTAAATTCCCATTGGTGAGCCCTTTGTGCGATTGAAACATTCAGAAATGTGGCTTCGAACGTTGGTAAGAATGAATCTTTGATGTTGTTTACTAGCTTGGTTGTTTTGATGACGGTTTCTTTTACGTCTGAGGGACATTCTAATGAAACGATTAGATCTAAATATCCTTCTATAAAACTTACTTCACCGGTGCGATATAAAACCAAACCAGGCAGAATCTTTGTTTCTTCGTTTTCTTTCACTATGATACTTTGACATGTCGTTAGGATGGTGAGTAGAAACAAGATCATTTTCCCGAATTCCATTTCTGAAATATTTTAATCATATTGAAATATTTGTTTTCAGAATAATTACAAGGTCGCCTAATCAAATGTGATTAAATTTTTAAATTGGAACTTAATAATTAATTAAGCAAATTGTTTGCGTTTTCTAACCTAAATGATTTTTTAGTTATAAAGTTGTTAGTAAAATTCTTACATTTAGATGCTATTTACTACTTAGTGCTTCTAGATTCTAGTTTTTTCTTTAATTCTTAATTAATTATTTTAGTTACTTACTTACTAATTATTTTAGATTTCTCTTAACGTTATTAAATTTCTTACTTATTCTAAGTTTCTTATTATATTTTTTTTTCTTTTTTAGGAAAATTTCCATTTTTCTTTTTTCTAGTATTTTTTGTTTAAAAAATCGCGCTGTCCCCCCTCTGGAGTGAAACGTATTCTTTAAAGTTTTTTGTATCATAAAAAAAAATAATCAGAAATATAAATGATGAATAATTCTAATTCAATGTGACTGTGTGAGTCAAGATAAAACTAACATAATTCTAACATTTCTAATCCAGGCTAAGGAACTTAAGCTAAAACGATCGTTGATTCCTAATCCATCTAAAAAAAAATTTTTTTTTTCTTTTTTTTTTTTTTTTTTTTTAATCCAACTAATATTTCTATAATCCATACTAATATTTCTATAATACTAGGTGACAAGATATTGTCCTAAAATTAAAGTGTATCCACTTAAAATTAGAGTTCATCTTCAATCTTTGAAGTTCTAATCCAAACTAATGTACTTAAACTATGATCGATCTTTTTTATCTAATCCAAACTAATAAATGAACAGATGCGAGTGCATATGTGTGTTCAATTTTCTTAAAATCTAAAGTATCTTCTTAAAATTAAAGTGTAATCTTCGGAATTTGAAGAATATCTCCTTAAATCTATAAAATCTTTTCAAAACTAAAGGATTTCTCCTTAAATTTACAGGAATATACAGAAATTGATATGAATTAATAGCCGGGAGGCAGATAGTAAGTCTTACCGCCTTTTACTATTGTATTCAGATCCAATTTAACAGGCGGAGGTTGGACAGAAGTCTTCGCTATAGTCTTCGTGTTGTCACTTGCCTCTGCTTGTTGTAAAGCCTGTTCTCTTATCCTTGTTTGACTTCTTGTAATTCTTGGAGTAGAATCTCTGGGACCAGAAAACAAATTATGTGGTCTATAAGACGGGTCTTGTTTTCTGTCATCTCTGATGATTTCCTTTGGTGGTGATTCTACAACAGTGGGGATTTGATGGTGGCCATCTCTTTCAGGGACATCGGGAGATTTCTCTGGGGAAGGAATTCTTGGAGGGGATCCGCCGTAGGCTCCGTATATTTCACTTCGTTTGCGGGTGGCTCCTGTGAAATTTCTCTAACCGGGGTATCTACTGAAATCTCTTGCTGTATGGGTGACAAGGATGGTCTAAACTCTCTTCTCTGACCCGAGGGGTGAGAGGGTGTTCTTATGAAGTCATTTCTAGGAGTGGAACAGATGAATTCTTTGTCAACACGTGCTCTTCCTGCGACTACATCGCTATATCTCCTTCTTTCTACAACTTCGTCGTTCTGTCTCTTTTGTTCTACCACTTCATCGCTACATCTTCTGGTTTCCACCGGGATAGGTTCTTTTATGGGGGCTTGATAGCTTTCCCAATAATTTCTAGTCTGCGTTGACTGTGGTGGAGGAGCTGTCGGCGAATTGTATTCGAACTGAGTTGACGGCTGTGGTGGATCTGGAAGAGGGTTGTGTTCATACTGGGTTGTTTGTGGTGGAGGAGTTGGGAAATAATAACGGGAAGGTGACGGTTCTGGTGTGGGAGATCGGTCTTCTGCATCATCCTCTACTTCTGAACCAGTTTCTGAATCACTTTCAGGTGCATCTTCATCCTTCTTGGCTTCATCACCTTCCTTGGAGCTTAACATCTCTTTAACCTCGTGAGGATTCCAAACTTCATCGTTTGTAAAGTCGAACCGTGTGTCTGCAAACTTTTCTGCGGCAACTACTTTGGCATTGTCCACATGGACAGGGAAAGTCTTACCTGAACTCTTGCAAATTACCATCAATTTGTTTGGTCCTCTCAAACATCGGACAATATATGGCCCTTCAAACTTGGGACATAGTTTTGAACTATGATGAGGCTTCTTGACTGCTCGGATGAAAACGTAGTCTCCGATTTTGAATTCTCTCTGCTTTGCTTTCTTATGTTGTTGCTCCAACGTTTTAGTTGTTTCTTCCTCCAACCTTTCTCTTGCCAAATCTCTTATATTATCGATTCTTTCTATCAGCACATCCACCTCATCTGAAATGAACCTCATTTTCTCTGGCTTATTTACAAAAGGAGAAACGTAATCGGCCATTTCGTAAGGGACTCTCTTTATGTAACCATGGAGTAGGAAATGTGGAGAGGAGCCAATAGATCGATTATAAGCGGAATTGATTGCGATTTGGGCGAAACTCAGATACTTATCCCAATCTTTGTGGTTGTCTTTCACATAATGTCGTAGGAAAGACTCGATATCTGCATTGATTCTTTCAACAACTCCATTTTGGGAAGCTTTGTAAGGCAAAATCTCTGCTTTCTTTATCCTCCAGGCCTTGCACAAGTCCTTAAACACCTGGCTCGTGAATTCTGGGGCATTGTCCGACACAAGAAGTTGGGGGGCACTATGTCTACATATGACCCTTTCTTGCAGTGCTCGGGCAAATTCCTTACTTGTCCTAGTTTTGCAAGGCACTAATTCGACGTAACGCGTCAAAACATCGCGGAATACCAGTATGTATTTGGCTCCTGACTCTGTACAGGTGGGGAGTTTTCCAATACTGTCAACGTGGACGCGTGAAAAGGGTGTGTAGGGCAAGGGCCATCGATTGATCTCAGCTGTGGGAGGTTTAGGACCTTTTGCTCTGGCACACGATACACATTGGTTACAATATTCTTTCACCAATTTTGCAAGGTGGGGAAAAGCATATTTTTCTTCCACTCTCTTTGCTGTTCTTACTGGCCCACCATGCCCGCTGCCCAGCGAAGCATGGCAGTGATCTATCACGCTGTATATCATACTGTCTGGGACCTGTATGACATAAGGTTTGGACTGTGTCGCATAGTATAAAACACCTTTAATGAAAATGTGGGGATAGGTTTTAGGGTTTTCTTTAACCCATTTCACCATCTTACCTAATCTTGGGCATTTCTCTTGTTCTCTTATGAAAGTTTCTCTACTCAGGACAAAATCTGTTCGAGGTAAATCACCTTTATTTTCTAACACAGCTTGGATAATAAAGACGTTAGGTGCCGGGTGTCTACTCAAGTAGTCCGGTGGGATATTCATTTTACCTTTCTTATAAACAATAGTGGGGGAGAAGCTGTTTACGAACAAATTCCATCTTGCTAGCCTGCCGGTCTGCTGCTTGTTGCGGAAGATGAAACAAAGAGGTTGATTATCTGTGATAATGGTGACCTTATAGCCGAACAGGGTGTTCTTAAACTTTTGCAAGCAGAACACTACGGCCAGGCACTCCTTTTCTATCGTATCGTAATTCTTCTCACTTGCTCTGAGTACTCGGGAGACGAAGGAAAGGGGTTTCTCTTTCCCGTCGTCTGTAAGCTGGTACAACACTCCCCCTATTCCGTAATCGCACGCGTCTGTATTCACGAAGAATTCTTTGCTGTAATCAGGGAAAGTTAGCTGTGGTTGTACCACCAATTTATCTTTCAAAGTGTCAAATGCCTTTTGGTGTTTTTTCGTCCTTTCAAAGGGGACATTCTTCTTTACTAAATCATACAGTGGTTGTGCAACGACTGCGAAATTGTCTATTAAGAAGCGAAAATAAGAGAAGAAACCAAGGACACTCTGTGTCTCTTTGACATTTGTCGGAGGGATGAAACTCTTCATTGTTTCGACTTTCGCAGGATCAGGACTGATTCCATCTCTACCTATCTTAAACCCTAAGTACAAAACTGATGATTGTAGGAAGCTACACTTGGACAGTTTTACCCTTAAATTGTTTTCTCTAAAAGCAGTCAGTACTTTTCTCAAATTTTCGAAGTGTTCGGGAACGTTCTTTCCTAGCACTAGTACGTCATCAAGATAGACTTGTGCTACGGGCCCTAAAAGGTGGTTTAAGGCAATGATCATGGCGCGCGCGTACACGCTTGGGGCGTTTTTATGGCCGAACATGAGGCGAGTGGGGCAAAAGAGGCCTTTTCTGGTCCTAAATGCCATTAACTTCTGTGTCTCTTCCTCTATTTCTAACGCATTGTATGCATCGAGGAGATCTACTGAGGTAAAAACAGCATTGCCCCCTAGGGAGGTAAATATCTCCTCAATGGATGGAAGAGGGAAGACGTCCTGAATGCTGTAAGAATTGAGGTAGCGATAGTCAACGCATACCCGAGGCTTTGAGCTGTTCTTTTTTGCCACTACCAGTAATGGTGAAGAATGTGGGCTGTAACAAGCCTTGATATATCCCTTTTCCAGGGACTAGTTCAATTTTAAATTTCTGAAGTGGGCAGACCGAGACAGCATCATCATCGAGTGCTAGTACATCATGAAACTCCATCAAAAGGTTCAGTAGATCTTCCAAGTATTCTGGTTTCTCTAGTATGCTATTCTCAGCATCTTCTTTTGACATCTTTGCTTCGATAATT
>JABUQX010085800.1:25000-32225 GCA_015478945.1 Trachelipus rathkii
ATATATATATATATTATATACATTGTTATTTTGCATTAAAATATAAAAAAAAATAATAATAATAATAAAAAATAAAATAGGAAAATTAGGATTAAAGAAAATTCATTACTGTGTGAACATCAACTATGGTTACAAAAAATTACCAAAATATTAGATATGTAGAAAAGCAAAAATTGATTGCAACACAAGAAAATTGCTGAGGAAATCAGAATTCAAGGTGGGGCAACATAAGGGCTTGCAAATAGAATAAAAGGCTAAAGAAAGCCCAATATTAAGAAAAACCAAGTAATTAGAAGATATTGCAAGCAAATATAAGCTATTGCAGCTTCAATCAACACTAGGAAGACATTGAAGAAACACTTAGTACCATCTATTCATTCAAGAGCTTATTAATTTCACAAAGAAGAAAAAGAAACAATTGAGGTGGAATTATAAGCAATTGACTAATACTTCAAGCTGAATCCTAAAAGCAAAACTATTTAAGAAGCCAAAGCCAGGGTTTTACAAGGAAGAAAATTTTGAGGTGAAATCCTAACAATTAATAAAGAAGCTATAGAAGAAACCTGAGAACAACTAAGAAACTCTTTTTCAATATTAGAGCAATCTTCAAGCAACTTTATTGATAAAGCAGTAGCCCCACAAATTGAGTAATATAAGCCATCCACCCTAATCTCAGCTACTTATATAATCCAAACATCAGTAATTAGAAGGTAATAGTTTTTTATAGGTATTAATATAGTTGGTGTGAATGTGGTATAATATTTAAAAAAGTAACATCTATGAGTTTTTCAAAACAAAAGCTAATAAGGACAAAAATAAATAAAAAGTCCAAAATCAATATTTTTTATCTATTTCCAAAGAATTTATGAATACATTTTTTTAACAGGAATAACAATTTCTATGCATTTTTATGGATAATTATGTATAATTATATGTTTATTTTTTAGCATTTAGTATTTGTACTTTTATATATTTATAGTTTGTTATATTTTTATATTTTTAGAACCTGTTCGAATATATCTACGATGTTTAAATAAAATTCACAATTCGAATCGAGTATTTCAAACCACTGATGAAAGGATTTCTCATTGATGTTTTACATAGTTCTTCTAATTAGAAGGCTTGGATGAAGAATACAAAGCTGTCACTCAGATGGAGGAATGATCATCCGATTGACACAAAATAAGTATTTTAAGCATAGCAAAAATAAAAATAATAAAATAAATAAAAAATATATACAGGTAAACTTTTATATAAGAAATATAAGAATTTATCTGTATATATAAATTGTGTTAAAAGTAACATCCTTCCTTATTTTTTTTTATATAAAATAAAATGAGTGAATGAGTTTGATAAATATTTAATTTTAATATTTTTTTTATATAATAATAAAAAAAAAAAAATGAGCGATATAGAAAATATAGACGAAACTGAAACTGAAACAACTGAAGGAGGTTTTAAGGTTCCTTCAGGAAAATTAGCAGCGGTTACCTTTAAAATAAATACAATTAAAGGTAAATTATGGCATTCTTTCATAAATAATCTAGACTTAAGCTATGAAATAAAAGCCGATGAATTAACATTAGATGCAAAAGTAGAATCCTTAAAAAATACTTGTCATGAACTAATAGCAGAATCTGTAGAGTCAGATAAAATTCAGCAGTGGCTTACATTAAAATTAAAGCCATATTATGAGTTAAAAAATGATATTTCAAAATATATGAATAAATATGAGCCAAGGATTATACCACAAGATAGTGCTAGTAATATATCTAGTAAAGTAAGTATATCTAGTTCAAAAAATTCAATAGCACAATCATTGTTGCTCGAAATTGAAAAAAGTAAAATAAAATTACAAGAGCATGAACAATACTTGGCAAAAAAAAGGGAACTAGAAAGTTTGGATTTGTACCAACACAGAAGTCATATAAAAAATTTGGAACAAAGTTTAATAAAAATCGAAGAAAAATTAGAAAGTCCAATTTTCAGTATTAGCGATACCTCTGTGAAAAATGAAAATAAAAATGTAAATTTTTCAGAAACTAAAATAAAAAGTATAGGTGAAAATAATAATCAGGAATCTAAATTAGTAGAAATTTTAAAACAAAAATTAGAAGTGAGTATTAAGAACCCTCTTCCAACATGTGAACCTGAAATATTTACTGGAAAAGATCCTACTAAATTTAAAGATTTTATGCTAGTTTTTAAAACCAATATAGAAGGAAAATGTGAAAATGAAATGAACAAGCTTTCCTATTTAATTAAGTATACAGAAGGTAAAGCAGAAAATATAGTAAGAAGTTGTATGCATTTGGATGAAAAAATAAGTTATAAAAGGGCAGTAGAAAAACTAGAGAAACAGTATGGAAATGAACAAGTTATTGCAAATACATATTTGAAAAAGTTAGAAGACTGGAATGAAATTAAGAATGAAGATAGTGAAGCTATGGCAGATTTTTCTTTGTTTTTAGACTCTATCAATAATGCAATGGAAAATATTACTCCATTGAATGAATTGAATTCTACTGGTGCTATTTATAGAATAGTTAAAAAACTTCCCTACAAACAACGTGATAAGTGGAGATATAAAGTTGATAGTATGTATGAAGAAAATAAAAAGGTAAATTTTAGTACATTTACAAAATTTGTTGAAAAAGAAGCAAGAATCATGAACACACCACTGTTCGGAGAACTTGGCATTGGTACAAAACCAAAGCAAACAAAATTACAAAATGAAAAAGGTAAGTCACTTTATACAAAAGAAAATAATAATAATAATAATAATAATAATAATAATAATAATAATAATAATAATAATAATAATAATAATAATAAATGGAATAATAATAATGACAATAAAAATAGGAATAATGGTAGTAATAGTAGTAGTAGTAATAATAATAATAAATCGCAGTTTTGCAATTTTTGTAAAAAGGATAATCATAGTATACTTAAATGTAAAATCCTAGAAAAACAAAGCCAAGATGAAATAACAAAGTTCATTAAAGACAATAAATTATGCTTTAAGTGTCTCAGATCAAATCATTTTAGTAGTAACTGTAAAAGACCAGAAAAATGTGAAAAATGTAATAAGCAACATTTAACATTTCTGCATAGAGAAAAAGATAGTGCCAAAGAGCAAGATGGTTCAAATATCTCACCAGCAGCACTCACTGTGAATTTAGAGGATAAAGATAAAAAGGTAGAGTCAAAAGAATCAGGAAGTAATGAAGCAAAAACCTTTCAGACAAAAGTAAGTAATAAAAAGTTATTTTATCCTGCAGTACCAGTTAAAATTAAGCTTAAAGGTAAAGATAAAGTGATTAAGACATATATGGGTTTAGATACATATTCATCAGCATGTTTTATGGATTTAAATTTAGCTGCAGAACTAGGTATGTCATATATGAAACCTCAGAAAGATATAGATATTACTACTATGTATGGACAACATAAAATAAAAACATATATTTTAAATAATCTAGAAATCTATGATATTGAGATGAGGAAATCTGAAACCATAAATAATATATACTGCAAAGAAAATTGGCCCTTTAAAATGGATGAAAGTCCATCTATCAAAGATATAAATGGATTAGAATACTTGAATCATGTGCCCTTCAATTTCATAAAATCAAAAATTGGATTATTAATTGGGATGAATCAAAGTAAATTGTTAAAACCTATTGAAGTAGTGGAAGGTCATTATAACTATCCCTTTGCAGTTAAGTATTCATTTGGATGGGCTTTACAAGGTTCGACACCAGATGGTATACCAGCATTCATGAGTTTAAGATGTCATAAAACACAAATACAAGAAGAAGATGATAACTTGTTTGAAAAATATTGCTTAAGAGAGTTTTCTGAAAAGAATCCTGAGCAAGTCTGTGAAAGTGTAGAAGATTTGAAGTGGAAGAATAAGGTTGAAAATACATTACAAAGAACAATTACAGGTAAATTTCAAGTTGGTTTACCATTTAAAAAAGAAAATCAGCATTTTCCTAATAACAAAAATCAAGCATTAGCAAAACTGTACTCTTTAAAAAGTAAATTTTTGAAAGATAAACAATATTTTATACAATATAGTGATAACATAAATGAAATGTTAAAACTAAATTTTGCAGAAAAGGTTGAGCAACATGAACTATTAAACAATGACAGATTCTATTTAACACACCATAGTGTAATTCATCCACAAAAGAAAAAATTGAGAGTAGTATTCAATGCAGCCTTACAATACAATGGTATTTCTTTAAATAATAATTTACTCACAGGCCCTGACTATATTTCCAATCTACAAGGCATCCTTTTAAGATTCAGAAAAGAGAAATATGCTTTCATAGCAGATATAGAGAAGATGTTTTATCAAATACAGGTACTTGACAAAGATAAAGATTATCAGCGTTTTTTATGGTTTCCTGATGGTAATTTAGATAAAACTCCAGAAGAATATAGGGTTAAAGTTCATATATTTGGTAGTGTGAGCTCACCTTCAATTGCAAATTATGTCTTGAAGCAAACTACAAATGTAATTGAAGCAGAAAAATTCAGTAATTTAGCCAAAGATACCATACTTAGAAATTTCTATGTTGATGATTGTTTAAAGAAAAAAAAAAAAAAAAAAAAAAAAAAAAAAAAAAAAAAGGGGGGGGGGGGGGGGGGGGGGGGGGGGGGTGTCTGGGGGGGGGGGGGGGGGGGGGGGGGGGGTGGGGGCCCCCGCCCCGGCCCCCCCCCCCCCCCCTTTTTTTGGGAAGGCGCCCCCCGGTCCCCCCGGTACACGGCGTGCCTTGAGGGGGGGCCCCAAAAAAGGGGTTTATTTTTTTAAGAGAAAAAGGGGGGGGGAAAGAAAAAAATGGGGGGGGGGGGGGGGGGGGTTTGTGGGGGGGGATTTTTGGAAAAAAAAAAAAAAAAGGTTTTCTTTTGTTTTAAAAAAAAAAAAGAGACGGGATAAAAAAAGGAAAAAATTTTTTTTTTTTGGAAAAATGAAATATGGAAATAAAACTACATCAAGTAGCTAGTAATTCAAAGAAATTTTTAGAAAATATTGATAAACAAGACTTAAGCAAAGATTTTAAAGAAATAAACTTATCCTTAGATAAATTGCCTTTACAAAAAGTATTAGGCTTAAGTTGGGACCCAGAAATAGATTTAATGAAAGCTAGGGTAGATATACAAAATAAAAATTTGACAAAAAGAAGCATACTCAGTTGCATTTTTTCCATATACGATCCACTGGGTTTTATTAGTCCAGTACTACTAGTAGCTAAAAAGATATTTCAAAATTTATGCGATAGAAAGGTGAAATGGGATGATGAAATTCCATTAGATATAAAAAAAAGTTACATAAAATGGATAAGTGATGTTAATAAGCTAAATGATTTTCAAGTTCCTAGGCCATACAATCCAAATTGTCTAAAGTATAAAAGGGTAGAATTACATTATTTTTCAGATGGTTCACAAATTGCATATGCTGCAGTAGCATATATAAGGTTCATTGGAGAGAATAATGAAATATATTGTTCATTGGTGTTATCTAAAACAAGATTGATACCATTAAATAAAAATTTGATGTTAACTATACCAAGAATAGAATTGAGTGCAGCCAAATTAGCTGTCAACATACATCAAATTTTAAAAGATGAATTAGATATGAACATAAGTGAAGAGTATTTTTGGATAGATAGTGAAATTGTATTACAATATATTAAAAATGAATCAAAAAGATTCAAAAGAGATTTGTGCATAATAGAGTTAATTATATTAGATCACAAACAGATATAAGCCAATGGAATTATGTACCAGGCAAGCTAAATATTGCAGATATAGCAAGTAAAGGGATATCTGTTAATGAGTTTTTGAACAATAAACTATGGAGCACTGGTCCAGAATTTTTGTACAAAGACAAAGCTTATTGGCCTGAGCAAAATAAAGAAAATAAAGTAGATGATGAAAATGATGAAATTATAAAAAGTAAACCTGTAATGGCCATACAACTACAAGAAAGTTCAACAGACAAGCTCATACATTCTGTGTCAGATTGGATGAAATTAAAAACAAAAGTAGCATGGATTTTAAGAGTTAAAGAAAATATGCATAAGAAAACCTGGAATAAAGGTGCAATGACAATCCCAGAATTAAAAGATGTCAGAAAAGGCTATTTAGAAAATATGTACAAAATAAAGAATTTCATGATATACAATACAAAATAAAAAAGAAAGAAGCCTTACCAAAGAGCACATTTTGGCAAAATTCCTACCATTTATAGATGATAATGCAATATTAAGAGTAGGTGGGAGGAATAAAAATCTAACTGATGTATCATATGATTTTAAACATCCAATTATCTTGCCAAATAGTCATGTTACAATGTTAATAATGAGACATTACCATAGAATTAATGGGCATTTAGGAAAACAAACAGTTTTAAATGCTTTAAGAGAGAAGTACTATATCATTGGAGCAAGCAGAAGTATTAAGAAGATTCTAAAAGATTGCATAATATGTAGGAAGCTCCATACAAGGCCAACTCAGCAGTTGATGGGAGATTTGCCCAAAGATAGATTAGAATGTGATATACCACCATTCACGAATATTGGAATTGATGCCTTTGGTCCTTTTCTTATAGTGAGGGGAAGGGGGAAAGTAAGAGAAAAAAGATATGGATTAATATTCTCATGTTTAAGTAGCAGAGCCATACATTTAGAGATGTTATATTCATTAGATACTGATGCTTTCATCAATGCTCTAAGAAGATTTATCAGCCGTAGAGGTAATGTGAAATTGATCCGATCAGATAATGGATTGAACTTTGTGAAAGCTAACAAAGAATTAAAAGGACAAGTTAAAAATTGGAATAGTAAGCAAGTAAATAAGTTTTTTGAGCAAAAAGAAATACAGTGGATATTTCAACCCCCTCATAGTTCTCATAAAGGAGGTCATTTTGAAAGACACATTAGAACTGTAAGAAATATATTACAAGCTTCACTCTTAGAACAGCCAATAAGGTTGACAGATGATAACTTGAACACTTTGTTCTGTGAGATAGAATTCATTATAAATAACAGACCAATAACAGAATTTTCAAATGATTTAGAAAACTTAGAAGCTTTGACACCAAATCATCTACTAACCCTTAAAGGCAATATAACATTCCCACCAGGTTTATTTCAAGATAAAGATTGCTACTTATATAAAAGATGGAAACAAGTCCAGTATCTTGCTGATT
>JABUQX010085801.1:2500-14327 GCA_015478945.1 Trachelipus rathkii
ATATATATAATATATATTATTATATATATATATATATATAGCAAACTTTTCAACATTTTCCGCACAGGAGTTTATATCGGTACACGACGAAGGAACAAGAAGAGGGGAAAGTGGGGGGATAGTTAGGGGGAAACGGGATCGAAAGGGGGGAGGGAAAGGAGGAGAGAATAGGGGGAGGAGGGGTAAGTAAGGACAAGACAAGGAGACCGATTTTTAAAAAAAAAGAAGGAAGAAAATGAAGAAGAAGAAAGGGAATTTAAAAGAAAAAAAATATATAATAAGAACAAAAATAGGAAAGTAATGAAAAAGATTATTATTATTATTATTATATATTTATTTTAATAATTTCATTTAATTAAAATGAATATGAAGGGGGGGAGGAATAGGGAGGGAGGGAGATGTAAAACGGGGGGGAGAGAAAATTCTATATCTTCATTTGAGACAGATAGATTAGATGGACAGACCGATAGAGATAGATAGATAGATAAAGAATTCCCCACTCTCTCTCTCTCCTTCCCCCAATACAAATCAGAAAAAAAGATATCTCCCTCAGTACCTCGCCCTCTCCCCCCCTTACCCCGCCCCGGATCCCTCCATGCATTTCGAGTTCTTGACCTCAGACTCGTGGTATGACTAGAAGAGGATATTTAAAAACTACTGCACAAACACACACACACACACACACACACAGATGTCGCTCTCTCTCTCTCTCTCTCTCTCTCTCTCTCTCTCTCTCTCTCTCTCTCTCAATTTTCCTCCCATTTTAACTCATAAGAATAAAGAGAAATAATGATAAAAAGATTTAAAAAAAAGTTGGTCTCAAAACTCTCAATAGACAAAGATAAAAATCTTTTTTTTAAAAAAAAAATTATAAATTAAATATTCAAAAACCAATAAATTTGTTTTTATTATAATTCTCAATTGAACGGGTATAAATAGACGGAACTTTTTGCCACAAGTCCAAAACCCTCCCCATATATATATTATAATATTATATATATATATTAATAGTGAGGTATATAATATATATATATATTATATAATAATATATATATTAATATATACATATATATATATATATACTAGTTTGGGAGGCGGAGGGGATAGGAGGAGAGGAAAGGGGGAGACCAAGAAGGAGGTGGATGAATGGAATAAAGGGATGCTGGAGGAGGGAGGGAGAGGGAGGAAGAGGGTAGGGGGTTGGCGAGGGATAGATGTGTGGGTGGAGGAGGTGGGTGAGGGCGAGATGGGGGAGGTGTGAGTGAGAGAGGCTGTACGTACCACTACTACCCCGCTCAAGCGGGAAAAAAGTGTAGGCAAATTAAATAAATAAATAAAAAATATATATATATATTATACTACTATATATACTAATAGTATATATATATATATATATATATATATCATATATCTATATATTATATATATAATATATATATATATATATATTATATATATTATAATATTAGAGGTGTTACCGGAATTCCGGTCCGGCCGGAATTCCGGCCGGAATTTGACATTTTTTCCCGGTTCCGGTTCCGGCCGGAATTTTGAAAAATTCCGGCCGGAACCCGGAATTACTAATTTCTTCTGAGAAAAAATTTGCTGAAAGAGATTTATTTTATATAACCCATCCGCACCATTTTTTAACAAAATATAATAGTATCCTTGTGTAGTATTCATACAGTGTATCACATACCTACAGTATTATTTAAATAAAGTTTTACTCAAATACCTCAAAATATAGGATTATAAGATATTCACATTAAATTCCAAATTTAATTTCCAAAATTATATATATATAGTATATATATATATATAAATTATATATATATATATATATATATATATATATATATTATATATATATATTATATATATAATAATATATATAATATAATATATATATTATATATATATATATATTATATATATATATATATATTTATATATATATAATATATATATATATTATCATATGTATATATTAAGGTCTATATATATATATATATATATATATATATATATTATATAATATATATATATATATATATTATATATATTATATATATATATATATATATATCGGTATATATATATATATATATATATATTATATATTTATTATATAATAATATATATATATATTATATATATATATATATATATATATATATATATATATATATAAGCAAAATTTCTTTAAACACTAAAACTAAATAAAATATAAATACACTCTATAAATATTTCCTTATATATATATATATAGCATATATTATATTATATATATATATATATATATATAATATATTATATATCTATATATATATATATATATATATATATATATATATAATATATTATTATATATATAGTAATATATATAAGTTAACTTTCTTAAACACTTTTGAAATTATTGCTGAATTATGAAAGTAAAAGAAAAAACTGTTCCCACAGTAATTGGGCGAGATTTTTAAACGGTTTCTCGCTCAAATATATTTCCCCTGCTTATGAAATGAAATAATTTCTCTGACTATATGGAGGGACCTGAAAGGAGAGTAAATTTTTGGGCTAGTACAGTGCTATGTTTGGGAATTTTAACTTTGTTCCACTTTCCACCAATTAAGGAATTCTTTTTTTCCCAGATTTAGAAATTGATTTTTTGGTAAAATAATTTCAATTTCTTTTAAGAATTTACCTTTGAAGAGCCACTGATTTTTTCTTTTTTTCCCCTTTTTAACTAACTGACTCGCTGTTCCCTTTCACTTTCTTCAAACTTATAAAAACTAAGTAATTTTGCAGTAATTTCTTTTCTTAATGCTCCTGATGATTTTGAGGTACTTGGCAAATCTAAGTTTATTGCAGATAATGCTTGTTTCTGAAAATGACTCATCGCCTGAACCTTCTTCTGTACTGCTACTACTATTATCACTTTCTACCTTCAATTATTTGCATATTTTTTCAAGCATTCATTTTCTACTCAATTCTCTTATTTCATTAGAAAATAAAGTCAGTTTGTATCTTGGGTCTACTACAGTACTTAAACAATTATCTTGTTTGATATATATCTATTGATCCTTTCTCTTCCTTTTTATTCATAAATCTAAACTCTAATGCCTTCTTCAGCTCTTCTTTATTCTCTGCTGTCATCCTCAGAGTTTGAGAGATATGCTGGAGAGCTCAAATATGGAGAATAATTGATGATATAATTGATTTTGCCTTATAGTTTCCGTAACCATGAGAAATGGTTGCAAAACTCTTAGAATTTTTTCAAGTATTTGCCATTTATTAGCAGTCAAAGCTTAAATGATTGATCGTTCTATAATATGAAACTTGCAGAGGTCTTTTCAAGCTTAATTCTTTCTAGAATCAAATTTGTGCTATTTTTCACCTTGTATTAACATCTTTAATTGGCATAAGTGGGCTTTGGCACAAGATGTGGATCCCCAGTCTCTTTGTATTCTTTTAAAGTTCATTACAGCTTAAACACTGGAATGATTGAAATTGTGTACAAATATTCCTACATTTCTTTATTAATTCACACTGTTCTTTTGAGAAAACAAGGCATCTTTAATAACAAATTTAAGTTTATGAATAAAACAAAACAAAACGTGTTATCCTGCTAAATCAGTTCCAAATTTCATGTTATATGCTCCATCTCGAAGGATCAAATTGAATTTTTTTAGGAGGAATTTCCCAATTATTCAAAACTCATTTCAGAAATCATAGCGATTTTAATTCCAGAATGAGAACCTGGGAAATACTTGCAATGGAGTACACAGTCCATTTTTTTCAAACTCGCTGGTAAGCCAGAGTGCAGTTAAAGAAATAAATGACTCGTTTGAATTATTTTTAGCTTACTATATATTCTCTAGTAAATGATATCTGATCAGCCTTAGATACTTCTCGAATACTGCTGATCTCAATTTCCTGTATGAAGTTGGTAACATTTTCTCTGCAAAATATTTTCTACTAGGAATAAGATATTTGGTTGAAGATGGGCAATAAGTTCTAAGAATTGAATCCCTTCTATTCTGTGACTGTGAATGACTGGTTACTCATTGCGATAAAATTCATTATTTTCTGTGCCTTTGGGGTCATTGATATGCCAAATTTTGGGGGGAGAAACTCCTCCTCAAAACTCCACTTATTTTCACAGGCTTGGATCTATTGCCTCTTTTGTGGTTTCCCTGTTTAGAAAATACAAGACTCTCCCTTTTAAATTAAAATTTTTGGACTTCCAGATATTCTCTTCCGATATGATTTTCCAATATGTTCCATGAAGTTGGCGGTTGTCTTCAATATAAAGAATTTATGGTTGAAAGTTATATATAAATATTTTTTTTTACATTTCTTTATAGTTAAAGGAAAGTTCATAAGAAATTTCCGGTTCCGGCCGGAATTTTTTTTGTGATTCCGGCTAATTCCGGTTCCGGCCGGAACTGAAATTTTCAGTTCCGGTACACAATAATAATATTAATATATAATATATATATATATATATATATATATATATATATATATATATATATATATATAATATATATATATATAAATATATATATATATATAAAAATATAAATATATATATTTTTTTTTTTTTTTTTTTTTTTTTTAGCATGAAGCGTGTAAGCACGGGCAATGCCCCTATTCAAAAGGAGGGGGCAAAAAGTAATCAATAAATAAATAAATAAATAAAAAAAATTAAATAAAAAAAAATAAAAATTAAAATAAATGAAACCATTAAACCCACCCTGACAAGGCTTTCCTAACGCAATTCCCTCAGGTTGGGCGGTAGAGCGGGACTTAAATAGAGGACGATTAAACATTGCGGGAAAATAAAAGGAAGGCAAGGAGTTCCACAAACAGATGTGGCTGGAAAAGAAGGAAGGTACCATAAACGATGATCCTTGAGTCTCCATATTCACACAACTTTTCATGCGAAGAACAAGGCACCTCTTGTGTTACGAGGGCGACGAAGTGGTGGAGGAATGCAAGAGGTCAATTCTCGCGAGCACCTGCCGTTGTATACCTATAGAAAAGAGATAGGCACCTACGTCACGAAGCACGAAAGAGGGTCAAGGGAGTCAGGAGAGTATGGGACAGTTTATAAGCCTCTTAGCCTTAGCTTCCACTCTATCCAAAAGGAGGAGGGTGGAAACCGGATCCAACCCCAAATGTGGGAAAAGTATTCCATGCAGGGCGAATAAGACCTTTATATAACTGAGTATCTGAGCAGAAGAAAAAAATTCACGCCCATCTGAACAGAATTCACTTTTTTGAAGGCCATTTTAGCACGATGTGATGTGAAGGTTCTCCCAAGATAATTCACTATTTATGTTTAGTCCTAAAATGTTTATGTTTGTTTACGGGTAAGACATTAGAGCCATCAAAAGGGATAGGGAAAGTTGGGAGGTCTTTTAAGAGAGGGAGATATGAAAAGTTGAGTTTTCAAGGAGTTGAACTTTACAGATTGGTTACCCCACTGAGAAATTCCGACCACATCGGCAAGAATTGAAATCGCGAAAGCTGGTAGACAGAAACTCTAGATACAAACGAGGGGGCACAATTAAAATGAGTGGAAGAATGGAGAATTGAATCAGAACAAACAAAAAAAAAATAAAAAATAAGAATGAACAGAGTTAGAAGTACAGCTGAAGAGATTGTTGATGAAAAGTAGGAATAAAGTTGGAGATAAATCAGAACCCTGAGGAACACGACAATTAATATGAAAGGAGGAAGAGGTTGCTCCATCAACAAGAGCTGAAATGGAACGGTCTGAAAGAAAACTAGACAAGAAGTAAGCAAGCGAAGGAGGAATCCAAAGGAAGGTAGCTTAGAGAGTAGCGACGCATGCCATACCCAGTCAAAAGCTTTAGATATGTCAAAAGCTAACCAACACAAGACTCACCATGATCCTTAAGGGCAAAAAACCATAGATCTGTTAGATAGGAAAGGATATCACCAGTTGATCTCGAAAGTCGAAAGCCATCCTGACGATCTGAAAGAAGGGAATGAGATTCTATGTTGATCGCGGAAATGAGAGTTAAGGAGAGTTTCAAAGATTTTAGAAGAATAAAAGTTAACGCAATAAGGTCGATTGTTAGAAGGATCAGAGAGGCTACCTTTTTTCGGGACTGGCTGAATAAGAGCGCGCTTCCAGCACCGAGGAAAAAGTATTAGCATTAAGGCATAGAGAGTATAGTTGAACGAGGACAGGCGCCAGCTCAAAAGCTCATCTCTTTCAAGAACACGAGGCGGAATGCCTCTGGCCACTGCCTCCGGACGTTCATGGACTCTCAGTATCTCATGTACTCGATCATGAGTAATGACAGGTAGAAACATGGGACACCTGAGAGGGGATGAAGCAGGAGGAGGGGAGCCGGAATCGTCCATGGTGGAATTAGATGAAAAAAGAAGATCAAAGAGATTAGCCTTTTCCCCGCAGGCGTGTTAGAAACAGAACCGTCAGAACGGAATAAGAGGGGAAATGCAGATTTACAGAAACTATTAGAGATGTTTTTGGCAAGAGGACAGAGATTTTTTAGCAGTAGGAGACTCCAAGAAGGGCCAATCACATTCCTTTTAGTGTAAGAACGCTTGGCCAGTCGAATAATATCCCTGCATCGATTTCGAGCAGAGCGAAAATTAGTAGAGTAATTGAGAACGAGAGTTTCCAAGCCCTATAACGCAGTGTCCAACGTCCTGGATGCACGATAAGACAGGAGCCCATCGAACCAATGGATTATGGGAGAAAATGATTTAGTGGAAGATGGAATGAACCCTGTCATTCCATCCGTGATTCAACAGCCCCTACCTTTTCAGCAGAAGCAGAGGCGTTCTCTGGAACAAAACATGATTCATTTCCAACGATAGTTAGCAAAAAAGCGACGCAATGCATCCCATTCCCGATTAAAGTGCCAGAAAGTTCGCTTAGGGCTGGGCGGAGCTGCTGGAAATGATGTGTTATACTTTAGAGCTACAAGATTGTGGTCAGAATTACCGATAGGAGGGAAAATGGTGTATTTGTAGCGAGAAGGAGAAGTTGTGAAGCATAAATCAAGAGTGTTTAAGAATTGGTTAGGACGATCTGGGATGTGTGTAGGTTCTTTAATCAACTGTTCCAGATCGTTAAGAATACAGAATGTTTTGGCCTCCTTCCCACCTGAATCAGTATGAGAGGAGCCCAACCACTCAGTGTGGTGTACGTTGAAGTCCCCTAAGTAGAGGATTTCGGCAGTTGGATGAGAAGTGGTAAGATATCTAAAAAGAATCGGAAAATCTGTTCTATTAGGAGAGCAGTAGCAGAAACACAAGATAATAGTAGTAGTAGGGAGGCAGATTTTAAGCCAAAGAACATCGAAATTAGGAGATTCGAGATTTTCGAGACGTGTTACAGGAGTATTTATGTTAATGTAGGCACAGACTCCGCCATTCAGTCGGAAATTATAAAATAGATTATAGTTAGAGATGTTTAAATTGTTAGAGAAGGAATCCTTGGCCAGCTGAGTCTCGGAAAGAAGTAAAATATTAGGATGAAAGGCCGAAAGGTGGTGTTCAACAGATTCATGATTGATGCGAAGACCACGGACATTAGCAAAATCAATAGAAAGCCCGCCCCTACGCCCACCCCCAACCCCACCCTTCTTACTCCGAACATGTGACCTCACCATTACAACCCTTTAAAAAATGGCAAACCTATTAAAAAAAATATATATATGTATATATAAAATTGAAAAAAATATATACTAAAAGCTAATACTAAAAAAATATATACTAAATGCTAATACTAAAAATATATATACTAAATGCTAATACTAAAAGTAATAAAAAATTATTAACAAAAAATACCTAATAACAATAGCGATAATAATACTAACAATAACAAAGCTAGAAAAAATATGAATAATTTAAATATAGTAATAATAATAATAATAATAACAATAATAATAATAATAATAATAATAATAATAATAATAATAATAATAACAATAATAATAATAATAATAATAAATAATAATATAATATTAATAAAAACAAATAAAAATAAATAATAATAACAAAAAAAAAAAAAATAATAATAATAATAATAATAAAATAATAATAATAATAATAATAATAATAATAATAATAATAATAATAATAATAATAATAATAAATAATAATATAATATAAATTAATTAATGATACACGTAGAACTAGATAAAAAAAATAATAATAAAATAAAATAAAAAATAAAAAAAAATTTAGCAATAAAAAAAAAAAAAAAAAAAAAAAAAAAACTGATAAAAAAAGATAAAATACAGTAAAAAAAATTAATACCTTATAAAAAAAAAGACCAATAGTTAACATAAGAAAAAAAAAACACTTCACTTGATTATAAACACTAGAAAAAAAAAAACCACTGGTAAATAATAATAATAATGATTAAAAAAAAAAAAAAAAAAACCACCAACAGCAAAAACACAACAAACAATTAGTCATATATGAGCCCTACTGCCTTCGCGAAACGGAGCTTCACACCAACAATTTCAAATTTATTCTTTTTTAAGATAATTTCGAGATAGTTTAAATTTCCAAAATAAAGCAAAAAAGATCGTTTTAAAATTTTGATGCTTCACCAACAGAAATCAAGTGAATAAATATGTTCAAATATATAAATTTATATAAAATAAATTTTCAATTTAAAATTTCACATAAGATTGTCTAAAAAATTCAAACGATATAAACAATCCCAATCCTCTCAGAATCAAATTACGAAACTCTTCCTTCAACACTTGTAGTTTTCAAACCTCTTCTAAATTTCTATTAATAAATCTTCTCTTTGCTCCTTCCCCTCTCTTTTTAATGCGTCCGTTCACTACAGCAGTCGGCTCATATATATATATATATATATATATATATATAAGTGGTTGACTCCGTTAATATTACGTTAGGTTAATTTAGGTTAAGTTTGGTTAGGTTGTGTTAGGCTAGGTTAAGTTAGGTTAAGTTAGGTTAGGTTACCCAAAAATTTAATGTATTTACCCTAAAATTAATAAAATAACGATACATTAATTATTGATTTTCGCTTCTGGAGTCAAACCCGTATATAAAGGAATATATATATTTCTAATATTATATATATATATATATAATATATATATATATATTATATTATATAAGTATATATATATATATTTCATATATATATATATATATATATATATATATATATTGGACGTTTAAGTTTGGTGCCCTCGGAGCGGGAGGCCGATTTAAAAAACTTTGACAAATATCCCTCTCATGATAGGTAAAATAGATGTTCTAAGCGCATAAAATATCGATATCGATATAATATCGATATTTTCGATTTTTTCTTTAATATATTTAGGGGCTCGAGCCAACGGGGGCCAGAGGGGGTCCCCCGTCGTCACCGTTCGAGGCCGAGAAGACCCCGACTCTGTAACATCTTGGCGTTCTAATCCATCCCTTGGGGAAGTTCTTAGTTGCTTAAAAAACGGTTATATATATATATTATATAATATATATATATATTATATATATATTATATATATTATAATATATTATATGTTAATATATATTATTATTATATATATTTATTTATATTTTTTTTATTATATATATATATATATATATATATGGCAGCACCTGAAGAGTTCAGGCATGTTAACTAGAAAACTATAACAACTACAGGAAAATAAATAACATTTTTGATTTCAGCAAGTAATTTCATCGAAAAACTTAAAAAAAAAATTTTAATTTTATTCTAATATTTATTAATAACAACTTAAATATTAGTAAAAATTTTAGACCTGAAATAGTGCACGCTCTGATTGAACCTTGAAACTGCATTAGTTTGTTCTCGAGAGCTAAAGTTGCCAAATACCAATTTTTTTACGCTTTGGAGGAAATGTTATTTTTTCTTTTTTATATCCTTTTTAGGGGTTCGAGCCGACGGAGGGGCAGAGGGGGGACAGAAGTCCCCCCCGTCGTCCCCGGTAGGCCGAGAACCCCGACTCTATCCCATCGTTCTGGTTTTACCCGGGGTATTCGTTAGTTATAGAAAAAAAATTAACATTTGGCACCTTTGCGTTCTCACTCGGAGTAAGCGGCATTTTCCAAATTTCAAAAGCTAAAATCTGTCAATAGAATTAATCAATTTTTATTGTTAAGACAAGGCCTCACTTTTCCCTTAATGATTTTTTAATGCCGGGGTAAAAATGTATCCTGATTAATAAAAATGATATTTATTTTCGTGTACCAGTTATAGTTTTTTAGTTACATGCCTGACCTTTTCGGGATGCTGACTCTATATTATATTATAATATATATATATATATATATATATTATATATATATATATATATATATTATATATATTATATACTATATATATATATATATATATTATATTATATATAAAGATATTATATTATGACTATATAGTATAGGACGGTAGTGGCAAAAGTATTTTTTAAATTAATTAAGAAAAATGTGAAATATTGCACGAAGTCATGCTAATTATTTTACAATTTAGTACTAGAACGATTTTTTTTTTTTTTTGGTTTGAACGCCCAAAATAACAAAACCTTAAGTCTTAAATTTTAACGCCTACAAAACTTTTTGCTTCAACGTGCTTTAAAATTTTCTACTCAGCAAATTGCCTGAAATGCAAGTTCATAATGTTTAGTGATGCAATCACTAATATATATATATATATATGATATATATATCTATATATATATATTATATATATTATAATATATATAATATATATATATAATATAATATATATATATATATATATATATATAATATAGTATATATATATATATATAATTATATAGTATATATAATTCTTACCCCCCACTGTTGAGTAAACCATGCGTTGCTAAGGACGTCTGTCCCCTGCAAGACAAATAAAAAAATTCCAATATTACTTGGGTAATAATAATAATAATAATAATAAATAATAATAACTAAAATATAATAATGATAATAATATAATAATAATAATAATAATATTAAATTTGTTGATTTTGTCAGATAATAATTTTAACTGAACCAACAAACGTAAACAAAACAAACAACAACAATAACAACAAAATTAATAAAAATAAAAAAAAATATAATAAAAAAAATTTAATCAACAACATAAATAAATACTTCAACTGTTTCTTAAAATTGCTGTCAATTTCAAAATATATTTATTTATTTTTATATTAAAAATTTTCATTGTAAATTTTTTTTTCCCTAAATTGCTTTTTACGCGCCGGCGCACACACACACCAAGGATGCGCGATACCTTTTTATATTGATATATATATATATATAATATATTTATATATATATATATATATTTATATATATATATATATAGTATAATATATAAGTATATATATATATATATATATATATTATCATTAATTAAATATATATTAAATATATATATATATTATATATAATAGTATATATATACTATATTATATATATATATATATATATATTAAATCTCATAAAAGTATATATATATTATATATATATATATATAATTAATTATATAATATATAATTATATATATATATTAATATATCTATAATATACTATATATTATATATATAATAATATAATATATATATATATATATAATATACTATGTATATATATATATATATATAATATATATCTATATTATATATTATATATATTATATAATGATATATACTAATAATATATATATATATTATATCTTATTATATTATATAGTTATATATTATATTGATATATATATATAGTATATTATATATATATATTATATATAATG